>NQII01006859.1:13736-47212 GCA_002778355.1 Clitarchus hookeri | reverse complement strand
AGTACTCGCCAGCACTTCAACGGACCCGGACGTGTAAGCCTCTCGCTCCACAGAAACCTCGGCACAGACACCATGAGTTTGAATTTGTATCCAGCGACATCAATAGTAATCTGCATCATTATTTTCATGTGTTTCATTATTTTACTTGTATAGCGCCGAGGGGAGAGCGACGTTAGTATTTATCGGGAATTGTTAAGTGCATCCGAGTTTCACATTATAAAGACCACGTGGTCGCTCGCAGTTTCCGGGCCATTCAGGCCACCTGTCTTATGTTATAGTTGTGTGTACAGTAACGAGTCTCAGGTAATAAATACCTCAAACACGCATTGTTTCTTTTATTTATAATTAATTAAGGCGTGCGAGGTGGCCTACAGCCTCGCTATCGTGTGTGACGGAGTGTTCACCAGAGCCCCCTAGGCCGTCGACCCGAAGCGGCCCTCATCTCATTAGCTCACCGCAGAGCTGTGGCGCCGGGCACATACATATCACTTCACAACTCTGGGAACACCGCGGGTCAAGTTGGTTTTTTCACCACAGCCAAGCTTGGCCACGTCAACTTGGTTACACAGTGTATAGGCCATTTTTAATAAATAATATTTTGTTCGAAAATTCTACCAGAAACTGACTTACTTTGGAAAATAACAACTGAAAAAACTAGAATGGAAAATAAATACTCATTATATCATGAATTGATCTTTGTGTGGAAGTGAAGTGCGAAGAATTTGAAATATTTATAGGTGAATGAATTGAAAATGACCATAACATTTGTATACCAGCACCAAGATCGTTTTAATGTTTCTCTTATTTGTTGTATGATAGTATTCAAGTTCAACAAGTAAACAGCTGAGAATTGAAAAGAAAAATAATTACAGAAAAAAGAACTATAATACCTAGGAAAAGAGATGTATTTCATAAATCTTTACGTTAAATGTTTATTACATCGCCCCAATCCCATTTTTCCACCTACCAAAGAATTTGGAAAAGCAAAACAACCAACAACCAACAGCCAATTTTTGTAATTTGTTTACCTCTGAAGCTGACAAACCATAAATTAACAAAAAGCATAAATCTTTGTATACAAATATAGGTCACTGTACTGAAATATTGGTTATAATGCCACATGGCAGCACTATAGGTGAGTTTTCAAATGTCTCATGCATATGCCCTTAGTATTTACAACAAAATCTCGTAGCTGATGGTATTACAGAGCTACTTATTTTCATACTTCATCAAGTAAAGTTTGGCCCAAATAAGTAATATTTGTACAAGTACTACATGACGTATAATTTAATTGCTATAGTTGCTTTCGACTGAACATTTGCAGGTTAAATTAATGAAATGCTTTGTCATTGTATAATTAACCACCGGACTGAACTGTCCTCCAGTTATAGATTTTTGGATGTGAAATGCTGTTATACAATTATTCCTTCATCTAGTCTCTTCTCTAGTAAGGTGGACTAGTTAATGCATAATCCAACAGTTTATATATTTATGTATTTATTTGTACTGAATGTATTAATACACAATACAGGAGTTACTTTAATAAGCATATATGAACTAATACCTAACAACCAGGAAGATAGCCCATTACGGATGTAGTTCTCTTCCATGACTCTCCGTGCTGCACTGTTCCTCCATACAAATGCATCCTGTGTTGCTCCACCATACAGTGGATTAAAATTATTAATTTTCAAATCAGCATTGCGTACCAGGCGGAAAATCATTACAGTACAGAAATTATTGAAATGTCTTTCAGGAGTGGTTTCTGAAGTGTAAAGGCAATCAAAATTTGTATGTGAAGATGCTCAGAATAAGTTTAGTGGCTTTATGGAATATGTGTTATTTTAATACATTTTTGTGTGAACATGTTTTTTTTTTTTTGTTATTTAAGTGTAGATAATAGGGTCCCATTATTTCCAAGCACACATAAATGTATTTCATGAAAAGTGTATAGTGCTACATAAAAAAAAAATGTTCAAATTAAAACTCATTTTTTGGTAATTATTCACAATAGGGGCTTTTTCTGGAAATAAAAGAAAAAATCACGGAAAGTGGTATCCTCAAATGTAAAACATAAAATAACACTTTTTACCGACTATTTAAAATTCTGTTTATATTTCCACTCTACTAATTCCACAGAACACGTTTTTACTACGGGCGTTAACCTATTACTGTTACTAATCACAAGTACGAATTTCGTAATATGTGCCCACCTAACCTAACCCCACGATGAGTGAATCTCTATTTTACATTTTAAATCTAACCTAGGATTGTAGGGTTTATTTAGTACGTTCTACTTATTTTACCATTACGCCCTCCTCAATATTAAAAAGGTAAGCTGTGCAGAACCTATTTATGTTACTTTTGTGGGTCTACGAAATTTCCTTCAGAAAAGCCCCTATTCTGAATAATTACCCTATTTTCTTATAAATGAAAATTGCTTCATGATGACGAATGCATCATTGTGCGATCATGGAAGTGAGTTTTGCAATTTGTGGACAGGCTCATGGCTGCATAAATGTTGTCATGTGTATAACAAATGTTTCTCCAAGTGCAATATTCAACATGTATTTGCATTTATTGGGTAATTGATAGGTAAAGAATGCTATGATATCATAAAAATCAAACTGTTTCATAAAAGTGTTAAATACAATTTTAAAATTTTATCTTATTGTCGTGATTTATGAAAAAGTTTTAATGATATGTTGTATTATTTAAGAAATTAGGCCAAATAACCCCTAGCTACAATAAAATAATTTTTGTAATCATGTTTAACATTAATAATTTAACATTATTTATAATCTAAACACAAAACCATGAATTAATGGTTTTTTTTTGGCAGGGATTCTTCTATTCCATCCAACATAGGTTACATCATTTGAGTGCAAGAAGTGACAAATATTCTTGTTACAATTATACATATGACTTTAGTATACATATGACAGTATTACATTTGCCAATCTGTCATACTTGGGGATTCCATGAACACCGACAACAAAAGCTAAGTTGGCCCACTTTACGTCAATGCTAAGTGTGAGCAAGAATACAATTCAATTGAGAGCACAGCTGTCGGACAAGTGTCTGGGAAGTATGCTTGTAATGAAGAACAACCAGTCAGGTATTTGCTACAAACAGATGATTTTTGAAATCCTTTTACCAAAGGCACAGAAAGCAACTGCAGCTCTCGGAAGAAGTAGTAAGGTGAACCTAATTTGAAAAATTACAGTTAATGTGGATTTTTTTTATAGTAAAATTAGGGTTTGTGTTTGTATAATGAAGAATGTAAATAACTTAAGCTTGTGTTACTTTGATGAATCTTCTGCGAAACATCAGTGGTGAGTTAATACATATTTTTAATTGTCCATTAATTTTTCTTGATTAAGTTTATTTGATTTAACTTGGATAAATGTGGATACATGATCATATTGTGAGATGTGATAGTAATGATCAGTTCTGATGAAAAGTAGTGGTTCATCGTAGTAATACTTTTTGTTGAAAGTTATTTTCTAATAGTTAAATTGTTTGTCAACTGAATGATATCCTTTTTCAAGAAATAACATTATTTTATATATTTATTGTGTTTGAATGCACAAATTAGAAGGTTTGCTAAAAAGGAGCTGCTCACGGAGTTCTTTTATTTTTGAGGGAACTTCGCTTGTTAATAATTATAAGAAATGGGAAATTATTTACAAATAATTTATATAAAAATTATTGCAAGCATTTAAACATTTTAACGTATAATACTAATTGAGAATTTCAAAAGTTGGCAAGTCTGCGTTTGCAATTCCGTGGAAAGTGGATGATAATGATTCCGCAGAAGTTGTTACGACGAACAATAAATTTGCTACCGCAGACCCTGTGTAAGTATTATGTGACTGTACACACAACAGTTGCGAAGTGTATACATAGCAACTTCAGTGATTTTTATGAAGACTTTTATTTTAACATCCTAAGGTTGCACAATTTTAAAACCTGATATTGTGAATTAAATTATGGGTTAATTTGGAGCACATATATCAAAGTGGCTGTTTTAGTCTGAAACTAAGTGTACGCCTATAATGTAAAATAATTTGTAACATAAGTTAAATTTACCATTATTTTTGTCACAAAAAACTTACGTGCCCACTGGAAGATAATTGGTTGTTAACAGCCTTCCTATTCATAACAAAAAAGAAGACATTCCACTCAAGTTACTTGTAAATAAAATCTTGCTAATATAATGTACTCTTCTTGCATTTGTGTAGCTGTCACTTGTGGAACTGTATATGACTGCCATGGTGGTGATGAGATATTGGTTTATTGCAACTAGTGCATTGCTTCAGGCAATCTGTACAAAGCAAATATGGACAAATGTTATTGTTTCCAGTGCTGTACCATATCTAGTATAAATGGGCTTCTGCACTTCACCATACCCTTAATTATTAGCACTTATTGTAATTAAAAAATTGCAATTTGTAAACTTTTTAGGAGTTGTGTTTTTATTAGCATCATGACACCACATGCTGCGTGTTATTAATGGTGTTAAAATATTTTAGTATGTTGTGTATGAAAAAGATAAATTGAGTTGACCACCTTCCAAATTAAAGTGGGTTGGTCTAGGTAGAAGGATCTCAGACATGCCATTCAATATAGGCTATTTACTGAACAGTAATGTGTGTGCAATTTTGAGCTTCATTGTGTGTTATAGCCTGTTTTAGTATAGGCAAATAATAGTTATATTTTGGAACATATTTTAATGTACGTAAAAAAAAACTCTTTAATAAAAATTTTTATTATGTCTTATTTTTAATTATTCTTAAAATATATAGTGTAGTTATTTGTGGAATTGTTGAGAAGACTGTATTGTATCACACAGGATATTTTTGGTATTTTTATAGAGATGTCCCTAACTTATAGAAAGTGCTCAGTTTGGGAATATTTAAACCTGTGTCACATGGGACGACAATCACTCGTGGGGCTGCTAACTGACATTTGGAGTTGCAAAATAAATTGATAATATACTTCCAGTAGGGGAAAGGTAATCATATGAAGAGATTCTGCTGAAGCGGAGTCCCTGGAAGAGGGGTATAAAGGGAAAAAAGTAGCGAGTGCACTTTTATTTAATGGAGAGGCTAGTGCAAAGACTTATTTGGGCCAGCTACTAGGGGCGGTGCATGTGTAATGCTGTGCAAGTTTATAATAAAATTAACTTGCAGAAAGTTCAGTTCTTTAAGTGGATAATAAACTTTTTAAAAATTCAGGTTCACTTTATATAAAGTTCAATTTATCTAAAAAGTTGAGGTTGTTTTTACAAAGTTATTAAGTTCATTAAAAGTTCTTGCCAAGAATTTGAATTTCCAACGAATGGCTAAGGTGGAACAAGCAATACATATATTTACACATAAACTTTGAAATTTATTTGTTTTTCATGTAATACCAAAATAATGTCACAGAATATGGCTAGACTGATGAAAAAGGTATATGTAGGCAGAAGTAGAACCTAACACAGTTAACTTTCCACATTAATATGGAGAATCTTTAAGAATGCTCATCTTGCAGGTCAACATGCCTGCACATAACACTTATTTAATTCATGGTCCCTCCATTTCTCCGTAAGGTTTAATAGTTTTGTTTCCTGTCTAAACCAATGCTCACATTTTAAATGTATTATTTGTTGGGTTCCTGGCAGCAAATAAAATGTAATTTTTAGATTGGGTAAAACGTAAGACATTCTAACAAACCAGTGGCGTACAGATGACTGAGAATTGTTTATATTTGGAATATTTTTATGTATAGCGATTATAGAGCTGGTGGTCTTGAAGATGACCAAGATCATGGCCGACAGCAGATGAGCGGGCAAGCCTCCAGAATTCGTGTTCATGCAGACATTCCTACGTTGATGGAATTCAGATTGTAAATATTTTTTCCATCACATTATTCCAAGGAAGACGGTAAACTTTAAGGAAATAAATTAATTCTTCCGATCCAACATTGGATTACTGAAAGCTTAATAGCGGTTTTTCGTGGCATACAATTACACCTTTATTGATACCATTATAATAATTCAATAGTGTGTTACAAGAAGGGCGCAACTGTCGTGTCATTTTCCAGTTTATCACGAATGTATGTTTGTAATATGGAGTGTGTCTGTATATGGAAGGAACGACCCAACATTCTGTTCAGAAAACTATGCATATTGTGTCTAAAATACCGGACATATCAAGGAAGTCCCCATTACTGTGTAAGGGCTATTACTGACATATATGTGTGGTATTGGTGACGTTCTTGAACTGTGAAACGTACCGCAGTTTTGTTTTCCTTGCTTGTTCTTAACATTGAAAAGGTATATATTACATTTCCTGCGTTGATTTGCTAGCCCGTGTTGTGTGCGCATTCAGATGTTGTTACCGTTCCATCCATTTTGAAGCATACCATGGTGGTTGTGGCAAGTGGTAGAACAGCAAAGAAGGAACTGCCAGGATGGATCATGAACGTATACCATCAAAGAAATGAAGAAATGAAATGCTGTGGAAGAAAAATGTGCGCGTTTAATAAAAATGGAAGGGAAGGAATACATCACTATGACTGGAAATGTTTTTCCTGGAAGGTATGTCTAGGTTATGAATTTATAGCACCAAGAAAAAATCACGTTCGTCGAAACAAAATAATATCAGAAAAGTATGTTGGCTTAAGTATTATTTTTTTATTATTATTGTCACGTTTACATAATGTAAGCGGCAATGTTTGTATGTATTGCCACCTAATGCCACAGAAGTTATATTACAATGATTTAATGGAATTTGTCACAAAAACTGCCAAGACATACTTGCAAGGTTTAATTAGAACAAGCAAAATCTAGCATAAAGTGAATAGGAGAGAAAGTACAGAAAGCAAATTTCCGTATGAGGTAAGAATCCTTCATATTATGTGTAGATTAAAACATAAGGAGAGAATGGGGCACATTAAGACTCCAAGAATATTTACACTTGTTTAAAAAGGTAATTTTGTTTTCTTTACTTCTACAATTGCCAATAATGGTTTTTTTATATTGTGTAACGGTTTCCTTATATCACATTTTCTTTGTTGAGGTTTTACATCAAGGTACATGTGATGTGTGTGGAGAATTGTAATGAATTGTCCCAATATGCCACATTGCTGTATATGCTATATGGTGGTTTGTTAACTATATCTTCTTTATTTGGTTGAAATGTGAAAATGGTCGGAATGTATAAAAGAAAAATTGATAGATCTTTTTGTATCCTAAGAGAATATGGCTGCTGCAGTTTCTGCCTCCCTGGAAAGGAGGTTGCCAGTTAGAGCTGCTGCAGCACAATTCAACCTAAAAAAATCAATGATAGAAAACAGATTAAAAAAAAAAAAAANCTGTTGTTTCTCTGTTCTTACCGCAGAGTGCGCCAGTGTATAAGACGTAATCAAGATGGTGAAACTGGCTGTTACCAGTGTGTGTGTGTGTACCTACGTATGTGGGAAGACGTGTGTTGGAATAAAGAACTGTCATATACGTGGTTATTAAGTTTATTATTTAAAATTATAACAGGTTATGGGCCCAGATACGCTAGGTAGATTGAAAAGTGTATGTGACAGTTTGGAAAAGTGAGTTTTGCGTCTAGTGACGGCTGCACAGAATTCCATAAGCGCGGTAACAGTTTTTTCGATTTTTTTTTACGATGGAAACCTTAAGGATTACGATCGACAAACTTGAGGGGCAATCCAATTGGGTTGATTGGAAGTTCCAAGTCAGAATCCAGCTTCAGGTAAATGGAGCAATGGGCGCAGTAGAAGATACGTTAGGTTATCCGCAAAAACCGAATGAAACGGACGAAAAGGCTACAAAAGAATACAAGAAGCAAGCTGCAGTGCTTGACAAGGTGGAATTCATGGCGCAAAACATCATAGTCACATCAGTAACCAGTCAGGTTCGTCAATTAATTAATATGTGTAAGACCTCTAAGGAAATGTGGGACAAATTACACAGTATTTATGAACAGAGAACTGAGCAGAGGCAGGACCGTCTGTTCAATCAATTCTTTAGTATCAAAGAAAAGGACCCTTCAGATGACGTAGCCAAACACGTTGCGAAACTTGAAAAGCTGTGGTCGGAACTTCAAGATGAAACATGGAGGGAAGATAAAGTCAAATTACCTGATTCTCTTTTTCTTAACAGAGTTTTGAATACTTTACCAACTGAATATTCTGAGTTTATTAACGCCTGGGAAAGTGTTCCTAAGGAAAATAGGACTCTCAAACTGTTGCAAGAAAGGCTATGTGTAGTTGAAATGAGAATGAGGGAAAGGGACCCTGTTTATCAGTCAAATAATTCTGGTTCGTCGGTGGCTTATTATGTCAAGCAAAAGGCTTTTAATAGGAATAAGGCAAATGTTGAATGTTTTAAATGTGGAAAATCTGGACACATGAAAAGGGATTGTTATCAAAAACAAGGTCCAAATAAGTTCAACAAGTTTGATAAAAACAAAAGTGAAGATAAAGTGTCAGTAAATGTGCTAACATGTTCATTTTGCAAACGGAAAGGGCATGTGCAAAAGGATTGTTGGTTTGCAAAATCCAAAAAAAATGAAAACCAAGAAAATGCCTTTGTTGTACATGAAAATGACTCAAATGTCATTGAATGGATAATTGACAGTGGAGCCACAGCACACATGTGTAAAGACAAACACTTATTTCATAATTTACAAGTGACGGGAACCAATCATGTGCAAGTTGGTGATGGTTCAGAGCTATTGGTTGCTGGGATTGGAGAGATCAAAGGCCAGACATTTGATGGTGAAGACTGGATTAATACTTCAATTTCAAATGTACTGTATGTCCCCAAATTGAAATTTAATTTGTTCTCTACTGTTGTTGCTCTTGAAAAAGGATATGTGTATCAAGCAGATAAAAATGCCTGCTATTTTCTGTTGAATGGACAATGCCAAGCAGTTGGTGAAAAACAAGACAAATTATTTCATTTGAAGTTTAGACACGTGAGTAATGTTGCTAATACTTGTGTAGAAAATTTTACACTTTACCAATGGCACTGTATACTAGGACATCAAAATGTATCCTATGTGAAACGTATACTGAACCGTAGCAAGATAAAGTATAAAGAAGATAATTTCTTCTGTGATGCTTGCAAACTTGGTAAACATTCAAGGTTACCATTCAAATCTAGTTTGACAAGGGCTGAGAACATTGGAGACATTGTTCATGTTGATGTTTGTGGACCGATGGAACAAACGTCAATTGGTGGTTCAAAATATTTTCTATTGTTGAAAGATGATTACTCAAAATACAGAACAGTTTATTTTATGAAATCAAAAATGGAAGCAAAAGTTAAAATAATTGAATTTCTAAACAAATTTGAAAATATTACAAGAAAAACTGTAAAAATACTGAGAAGTGATAATGGACTTGAAGAAGTAAATCAAGATGTCCAAGCTGTGACCAAATCAATGGGCATTATTCATCAAAAGACTTGCCCATACACACCTGAACAAAACGGTAAAGCTGAAAGAGAGATGAGAACATTGGTAGAAGGTGCAAGAACTATTTTACAAGCAAAAAATCTAGAGAAAAAGTTTTGGGCTGAAGCTGTCCATTACATGGCTTACACATTGAATAATACAACGTTAACAGATGATAACAAAACTCCTGCAGAAATTTGGTTCAACAAAGATATGAATATTGATCTTCATAAATTTCACCCTTTTGGCTGTGATGTTTATGTGCACATTCCAAAACAAAAGAGAAGAAAATGGGATAGCAAGAGCAAAAAATGTATTTTTGTTGGATATGGTGAAGATGTGAAAGGATACCGGGTTTGGTGCGGTGACAAAATAGAAGTTTCAAGAGATGTCATTTTCAAACCTGAGTTGAAAGATCAAGCTGAAGAAGTTTTGTGTCCAATTGAAACTTTAAATGGTGATCATGTCATATGTGATGGTACTGTGAGTTGTGAGGAAGAAATCTCCAATAGTTCTAATGGTGTTTCAATCAATGAAACTGGAATTCAAACTGGTCCAAAGCCAACTGATGACAATCGAGTGACAAATGAAGATGTGGTGAGACATTATAATCTCAGGGATAGAGGACGTATTCAGAACCCGAAGTACAATAGTGATGATTATGCATTGTTTATGTGTGACGCTGGAGAACCATTAACATTTGAGAATGCAATGAGTTCAAAAGAGGCAGTTCAATGGAAAGAAGCTATCAATACTGAGCTGAATTCATTAAAAGAAAATGAAACATGGAAGGAAGTTATAAAACCAAATAATGTAAATGTAATCAGTAGCAAATGGGTATTTAAAAAAAAATTTGATGGTGAAAATTGTATTTATAAAGCTAGATTAGTTGCTCGGGGCTTTGAACAAAAAGAAAATTTTGATTTTCAAGATTTGTATGCACCTGTAGGAAAAATTCAAACTTTAAGAATTCTTTTATCTGTGTCTAATCAATTGGGTTATAAAATACATCAAATGGATGTAGTAAGCGCTTTCCTTCATGGGGAAATTAAGGAGGAAGTTTTTATGGAATTTCCTAAGGGTTATGAAACTAAAAGTAATAACAAAGTATTGAAACTATGTAAATCTCTTTATGGATTGAAAAAATCCCCTAAGTATTGGTCTGAAAAATTCAATAAGTTCATGCTAGATGAAGGGTTTTCAAGATCACAAAATGACATGTGTTTGTATACCAAGGGAAACAGTTATATTTTAATATATGTTGATGATATTCTTATTTTTGGACAGTCTGATATGGAGATAGAAAATTTTAAATGTAAAGTTAAAACCATTTTTAAAATGAAAGATCTAGGTCCTATTTCTAAGTTTTTGGGCATGAAAATTACCCAAACAGATAACCAGATAATTATAAATCAAACTGATTACATCTTGAATCTATTGATTCATTTTCAAATGCAAGATTGTAAACCTATCAATACTCCAATAGACATAAATTTTGTGTATGAAGGCAATTATGAAGCCAAGTATGAATCTCTCTGTAGAAGTCTAATTGGTGGGTTACTGTATTTAAGTCTTTGTAGTAGACCTGATATTGTTGTAGCCATAAATATTTTATCTAGGTATCAACAAAAGGCTAATAATCAATTATGGTCAGCATTGAAAAGAGTGTTAAGGTATCTTAAAGGCACTATGAGTATGAGCTTGGTTTATAATAAAAATGTTGATTCAAATATTCTCATTGGTTTTGCTGATGCTGATTGGGCGGGTGACAAAGAGACAAGAAAGTCTACCAGTGGTTACTTATTTAAATTGTATGGATGTACTATTGTTTGGCAAAGTAGACGCCAAAATTCTGTCTCATTGTCAACTGCTGAAGCAGAGTATATAGCTCTTAGTGAATCTTGTAGTGAACTTGTGTGGATTATAAATGTTTTAAAAGACATAAATATTGAAGTTCCTAGGCCAATAGTTTTATTTGAAGATAACCAGTCTGCTGTAAAAATGGCTGCTGGTCAAACCAAAAGGTCTAAGCATATTGATATCCGTTATCATTTTGTTCGAGAAAAGGTTCAAGAAAACTTAATATCTTTGAAATATATTCCATCTGAAAAACAACTAGCTGATATTTTTACTAAACCTTTAAGTTTTCAGAGATTTCATATTATCAAAGAAGAAATTGGAATTCAACAATTCTGTTGATAAGTATTTACCTACCTATTGAGTTTTTGTACTGAACATAATATGTATCTGTGTTGTATGTAAAAGTAAACAGTCTGTGCCAATTTTGTATTGTGAGGGTTTGTTATAATAACGATGTCGTATTCAGGGGGAGTGTTGTAATTGTAGAATACGCCTCTGTTGTTTCTCTGTTCTTACCGCAGAGTGCGCCAGTGTATAAGACGTAATCAAGATGGCGAAACTGGCTGTTACCAGTGTGTGTGTGTACCTACGTATGTGGGAAGACGTGTGTTGGAATAAAGAACTGTCATATACGTGGTTATTAAGTTTATTATTTAAAATTATAACAAGAAGATAATGACGAATGTACGTTCAGATGGGAATTTCAATCAAAATATGCTACACAGCAAGTGTTCATAGGTGAGCAAGGAAAAGTCTGTATGAATATTTGTTACATTCATCAAATAATAATTATGGGTTAACATATAATGGGTTGTAAATAAGTTACTTTTGGTCACTTTTTCCTCCACTGCATTTCAATCATTCGTCTTTCACCACACCAACTTCACCTTTTTTAATTTCCGGCATCGGGATGTGGCGAACCCATTGCCCAGCACATTGCACTTGTGTTGCAGTCAGCCACTAACTGTCTGTTTTTTTACTAATGTTCCTGATGTCTGTAGTCTTCCCGACTAGTTTGTTTTTATACAGTGGTAAAAATCAACACCCTATTTTGGAAAATTAATTGAGCAATATCAGGGGAACCAGAGAAAGTTGCTACTAAACCTTACAATTGCTATCCAGATTCATTTCCGAAAAACCAGGTGGTGGCAAGAAGGAGCTTCAAATTACTTTTTGATATTGGTTGGAATCTCAACAACAAATCATTTCACAACATTCGGAAACTTTTTTCATCTGGAAAGCCACAGCAGAAGATATTAGTGACAAGTTGATGAATGTTGTGAATGGAGCAAGTCTCCCCCTTCAGAATTTGTTAATGCTTGGCAGTGACGGGCCAAATGTGAACAAAAAAGTAACTCATCTCATAAATGAAGAGATAATGGTAGTTCATAGGGAAGATCTTGTTGATATTGGATCATACAGTACCCTTACAATACACAATGCTTTTTTGAAATGTCTGCACAAGCTAGGAGAATATGCTTCAGAATTTTTAACTGTAACTTGCATTACAGATTTTGTATTTTATTTTGGGCATCGACAATGCATGTGCCATTACTTTGCACATGTTCTAAAACATGTATTGCTTGACTATTCTTGCTAGTATAATTTATATAAATACTTCCACTAAAAATTTACTTATTTCTTGCCAGCAGTCACAAGTCAAAAATTGATCAAGGCAGTAGAGATCTAATAGTTTGATATTGCTTAAGAAACTATTATTTATAACATGTTCGAAAAATTTTGCTAAACATTCTTAAATGGAACTTACGGCGAAAATAGTGAGAATCCAAGGTGATGGGGACTGGTCCCCATCACCTTGGATCATCAGTTTATCAAACACTGCAAATCAAGGTGGCTTAGGATTAAAAATGCTGCAACCATGTTATTGGAACAGTGGGATGATGTTTTTTTTTCCCTTCATATTGTCTTAAATTTGCCCATTAAAGAGACCTGACACCAAAAAATAGTACGTTTTCGTGAGAATATTAAGAGTCCTAACATCACCAACAAATAAAGCAGAATAGTTTGTCATTTTTGTAGTGCCAAATGTTTCACACATTTCACTGGATCATTCCAGAAAGATGCACTTCTGATGCATGTTCTTCACAGTAAACTTGTTGTGTTGCTGCAGGCTCTAGCGGGGTGTGCAAACCAAAAGTGGTAAATTCTAGTAAGAAAAGTCTCACCTCTCATCTTTGCTGAGCCAAACCTTCCACTGAAGAACATTGTTTGTGGAGGTGGTGTTACAGAAGTAAGTAATAAAAAGTACACCTGAAAAAGATCAACATTTGTTTCTTGAATCATGTGCTAAGACATTATGTACATGCTTGTAAGCACATCATGGACAAAGCTCCTGTCTCGCAATCTCACCTTGCTAAGTATTTCCTCTGCATGCATCCGGATGGGACGAAAAGTAATCGTAGTTGTCCAGATGTACGTGTTGCTCAGTGTCTTCCAATAGATGTTCGTGAAGATGAAATAATGGATAAATGAAAACTGCTTCAGATTGAAAATGAAGAAGGAAGCAAGGAACAGAGTATTGACATTCTGGAAACAGTTTTTTGAAAAGACATGAGTCGGGAAATTTGAAATTGCAAAAGTAGTATATGCCTCACTGTCACTCTCCCATGGAAATGCAATATTCAGTATCAGGTAAAGAGAGAGCATCAATGTTGGAGAGGACTTTAAATGCTGTATTGACAGTCAAAGATGCATTAAAACAGTACAAAAATAATCCAGAATATGTACCCATCACCAAAAACTTTTCTATGGCAACAACTGCACATAGTAGTTATAATAACTATTTAGAGGGACAAGAAAGGCAAAGAGAATTAGAAGTGAATAGAAAAATTGATCGTAAGACATTAATTTCCTGGTGTATAATCACCCTGAAATAGAATATATTTGCACAATAAAAGCCAAATACAACGTACAGATATTTTTAACTATCGCCAGAGCGAGGTTGTGGAATATTTTTGTGTCTGCACAAAACTCGCCATTTCATGTCTTATTTTACACTGCTTATCATATGGCACATTCATTTTTATGATGAGATTATATCTGGTCCACTGCAGATATGTGGAGGCATGCACGTTCCCAAAAAATAATAGAAAAAACAAAGTATAGAAAAATAAGCTAAAATAAGCTAATGGGTTCATACCTCATCAATGGAATATTATCCTTTTTCTAATTATAAATAAATCATCAAATATATTATTTAGAATAATTCTTATTATAAGAGTTATATTTTCTATCTCATCTAATTCATGGTATAAAGTGTGAATAGGGATAGAAATTAATATAATATAATTTTCACCTATAATGATAAAAGAAAAAAATATAAAGTCTAAAGAATCAGCATTAACATTTTTCTTAGTACAAACTATTGCATCAATATTATTATTAACAGCAATCATTATAATAATAATTAACGTAAATAATACATTCAATAACTTTATAAAAGAAACACTTTTAATAAGATCTTTAATAATAAAAAGAGGCATTTCACCATTTCATTTTTGAATACCAAAAATAATAAAAGGTCTAAATTGAATTAAATGTTTCTTTATTAATAACATGCTCCATCATAAATCTGGCCAACCAACTTCTCTGCAATGGGAAATTCATTAAAAATGTGTTCAACATGAGTAAACAAGCCATCAGCTGACGTCTGTAAAACCAATGAATCTTTAGTTAACATTGCCTATATGAATGTAACACAGAAATATTGACAGTTGCGATTAACACAGTATGTCAGAAGTTTCATCTAGCATAATGGCTTCAAAGTCTGCTGAATTCCTTTTTCAACACAATAAGAAATTCCAAATAATTTTCTTATCAGAAGCATCCGATTCATTATGACCTCTTAATGAGAGGTCTTGTTTAGCCAAATAAACTGCAACAATGAGTCTTTTCAGAATTTCCCTCTTTCCGATTACTTGTTCATTGTGCTGACTAGTATATTATGTCGTTGCTGCTCATTTAGTAAGATGTCAATCCTGTCTTTCCCAAGCATTTTTAGCTCCATAAATGATGGAGTGTGATTTTGAATGTCTTTGTTGAATGACTGACAGGTGATTTAAATATGAAAACCTGTGTTAATTCTATGCAGAGTTTTCTGTCGAAAATAGCAAACAAGGCAAACAGAAAAGCTTAGTTAAATCTGGACAACCTGTCAACCAATCAATGTTTCCAAACTGCGAAACAGAAAAAATGTGTAAGTGTCGTGTTCTTTCTTGCTCTTATAATAATTTTTGTAACAAGTGTTTGACAGTCACGTTTTCTTCCATTGTCAATTTTTAATTGCGAAAAAAACCAACTATCTGTTTGTTTTTTTAAAGAAAACATTTCAATACAGTTTACATCAATAAAAAATTACCACAGTTGAAAACAAAAACTAAACTCAATTTGTCGACCGTCGAGATTGTCAGTCATGGAAATGCATCTCTCTCCAGTGAACATTTTCATGCAGGGACGATCTGCCGGGCCACAGCACACAATAAGTCTCATACAGCTGCAATGGCATAGGCTACTAGACTTCTTCTCTCGTGTTTCCTGCTGCTCGCGTAACATTCCTCCCTTCTCCAGCGACCACATCCTGATGCTAACAACTGGATGTGGTCTTGCAGAACGCCTTAGCTCTGTCTCTCTCTCTCTCTCTTCTTGCTGCTTCCCCGTCACGTCTTGCAAGCTGCGCGTGCATATCCTTCCCCTTTTCCATCTCAAACCCGTGCTTGTACATTACAGCTGGCTGCAGTAAGGCAGAATACTCAAGCTCTGTTCCTCTCTTCTTACTGCACACGCGTCCGGTAACAGCAGAACGCATTACTATTCCCACCCATTGTCTCTAATGCTTTTTGGAATATAAGTACTGAGAATACATGGATTATTTTCTCAGAAACGTATAGTTTCAACAGGACGTGTGCTGCACACCTAGCACACATGGAATATACGTCCCTGTGTGATACTAAACTGTATTGTTGCATTAAATTTAATTTTTTTTGCAGTTCTTTGTAATATGTATATTAAAATTTCATTGTGAAGTGTATATTACACACAAACACAACCGGAATGAAATTTTTACCACATAGACCTGAGTATCTTACCAAAGATACTTGCAGTTCTTGAACACTTGCAACAGCCAATGTCCATAGGCTAACAACATCGCAGCCCCCTCGTACATATATCTTATTTTCAGTTCAAAACGTAATTTAGTCTTCTGTTTATTTAAAATTAATTCAAAATATTTGAATTAAATTAATTAATAAATTTCTGACACCAACTCAGTTGGGATAACAAAGAACTCAGTTGGCATATAGGTTGAGCAACTTTAATTAACTGAAGTTCCAAGATGGCATATAGAAAATTAATCAAACTTAACTTTAATTCTTGATTACTGCTACAACCGAGATCTTTCGTAACTGGTTACGCTGGAAGTAGGCCATAGTCTTCCTCACTTGTTTTTCGAGCTTCACGTAGTTCACTAGTCTCTTTGTTGTACCACATGAAATCGCAGTTGTTCAAACTTGGCTTTTAAAATAATCTGCATAGGTAGCGCGTGCAGACTTGAAATATTGCTCTTCAGTGCCACGCATCTTCGCCTTATCAGCAATCTGCATTTCAGTTCCGGACTCTGCTAATTAACTAGCAAATTAAAAATACCACTCAGGCTGATGATCCAATAGGTTATTGACTGCCTGACGGGAAAAACCAAGATGGCCAAAAACCTTAAAAACTGCATACTTAAACGACGACTTTAAACATTGCGCCAAACACGAGATGGCTACATCATATTTTTCACATCTTGTTTTACCATAGCAACCAATCAACAAATAAATTCCTCTATGCAAAGCAGCCCACACAAAATGACTTTGTGGCTGAAAGCAGCAAGAGTTACATATAGAATTACATAAAAATACATTTTCTGATGTTTAAATAACATACCAGTCACAAATAAACAATAAGTAAAGCAAATAATTACTAAGCATACACATTTAAAAAATAAACTGTGTTATCAGTGACAGAAATATGTAGTGGTTGTTTGAGGTGTTACAAATGTAATTACAAATATTTGTTAAGTTATAAAGAATTTCGTTTAAAAAGGAAATACCCAAGATGCTACTGATATTCAATATTTAAAGTAATCTTTGTATCCATTGTATTTTTTATTTTAAAAAAAGTGCTCTTGCAACTGTTTTTTTACTTCTGATTAATGCGAAGATTTGTATTATATCAGTTTCTGAATTATATTAATAAACGTATTATTTGTAATTGAGAAATAAACATTTCAACATTAAAACTTTTGAGGTGACCGTTGGACTGATATGGGGATGGTGGAGAATGCATAACCATGTTGGAGATCGATACCCGACTAGACAGTAGACACCGTCGGCAGGCGGTGTAGATTGTTGCTGATGATGATCTCAGGGTAGGGCGGAAAGTTCGACCAGATGTACTTAGTCCCTCGGTGAAATTGTAGGATGAGCCCCTCTGGACAGGAAAAAGAGGCATTTCTTACGCCTGATACGTCAAAATGAAGTGGGTTCTATTCAGGTTGACCCACGAACCTTTTACTGATAAAAACTCTGTGTTGAGCATGCTGGATATTAAGGTAGATTACTTGAAATTATGGTGAAAGTGGGTTGTAGGGGACTCTGCCCCCGAAACGCCCGATGGCATTGCTTGAAATGAAAAACACGAAATCTGAAAATTTGCGTTTAATTACTCTTGCAAAAAACTTTACACAACTATAGGTGAAAATCTTACTCTGGTTTTGGCCTTCAAAGGACCAGATTGGCAAAACTGCGAAAGAACACGTGTGTGCAAAACAATGAATTACTAGTGTGGTAAGTTTCCCTCAGCGATTCCATTCCCGGGACAGAAGGGGTGGCGTTTCCATTTGTAGAAAAGAACAGGTTCCAGAAAGTTACATCTGAATATTGTAGCTAAAGATGATTGGCGCGAAAACATGAAAGTACTCTGAGAGCGATGTGGCACGTGCCGACCCATTTAGACACTCGACAGCGACAGAACCTTGCGAGACCCAGACTACAGCGGCATGCGGCTCGCCCTGCACTACTTTGTGTTGAACTCAAACACTTGCTCAAATAAATGGACGTGAACCCTTGCATAAAAGATGAATAAATTAATACATTTTATCATACTGTACATGAACCAACACAATATAAATATGGATAATTTCAAATAGGCATAATAAAGAACTGAAATGCTTGTAAGGGTATCTTTCCTTTGCATTTAATTATTTGATATTAAACTGCTCTATAGTAAATATGTGCCGAGTTCGTCATAATGCATCCAATACCACCGAAAGGGTGGTGGAATGGTATGAAGTTGCGCAGACCTACTCAGCACTCTCCTCCTCCCACACTACACTGCACTGTTCATCGAGGTCATTCAATTGCCAGTTGATTGTGGTGGATGCGCGGCGTAGCAAACAGTCTGGAAAGCAGGTTGCTCTTCTGCGCCAAATACCCCCCTCTTGATGTGACTGTGTGTGGACAGCACATAATTATTTGCCGCATGGACAGACTGTGGTCCGTCCCACGACATCGGGGCTGTAGGGTGAATGAGGCTCTTGGGTTGCCTGAACGTTACTGGTTCAGCTGGNATGGAGCAACAGTTGGGTCTTGAGTTCCTGGTTGCGGCGCTCCATGGGGTTGGCATGTGGGTGGTAGATCGCAGTCTGCAGGGGTCGCACTACCCAATGGGTACACAATTTGCTCCACTTTCTGATGGTGAATTGCGTGCTATTATCGGTAAGCAGGTTCTGTAGATATCCCCACCTAGGGAAGAAGTCTGTCTACAGAACCTTGGCAACATCGTGGCATGTGTGTCACTTGCCTTAACCCACCAGAAGATGTTATCTGTGACCACCACAATGAATCTGTTCCCCTTTGAGGGCATGGGGTATGGTCCCATGAGGTCTCGAAGGGCATTTGTACCCTGTCAGCTCGCTGTGCTTTGAATTTGCTGCACTTTACAAACTGTTGCACGTGCCTGCGTGTGTACTTCGTTAGTCCGGGCCAAAATAAATATTCACACACATTGCGAATTGTTTGGCCCGTACGTGGTTCTCCTGATACGTTGCTATCATGCATGTGTCCCAGTACCTGCTCTCTAACAATGGTGGTAACAAACAGTCTCCTCACATCATGTTTACTAGGTGAACATGTTTCAAAATGGCCATCTATTATGCACCAACACTCGACAGCTTGCTGGGAGCAACTGTCTTTCTGCACGCGAGTGAGTGCGCACTCAAGCTGCAATGTTACCAGATCATGGTATAGTTCACGTACAGTAATGTTAGTGTTTGTGGTGAAGACTTACCTCACGCAGTGGTTCCTGTGTTGTTCATGGGAAAATCTTCTTCCACTCTTCGTCGTTCTGCACCACGTCGTCGGCGCATGGTGACTTAGCTAAAGCATCTGCCATCTTATTTTTGCTGTCCAGGACATGCTCCATGAAGAAGTTGTAAGCTTGAAAAAGCAATGTTCACCGGGTCAGCTTACTGCGTGCCTCATGCATGGTATGGGGCCAGACTAAGCAGTGGTAGCCGGGGCGAAGCGTGAAGTACTGGTACTCTAATTATACATGGTACTTCTTGATGGACCATAGCACGGCTAAGCATTCACATTCGTGATTTCGTACCACCCGTTCAGTTGGTCCAAATTTGGCCCCAACGAATTCGATGACGTGATGTTTGCCATTGTCAACGTGCTGTTAGAGCACTGCACTGAGGCATCCTTGGCTGGCATCGGTCTGTAGGTAGTCCATAGGGGGGAGGATCGTACGGTCACCCCGGTGGGGGGAGTGTAGGTTGGACACTTGAGGTGGCGTGGTAGTACTATACTATGGTAACCGAGCCCGACTTACTAACCGGTTTCCGGAAAGGGTGGGTGATGCGTCTCTTATAGCCTCTCAACACCCATGGCAACCCAAGGCTTCCCGCGCCACCCCTGTTTCAACGAATTGGGCTCTGCCGCCCGTGCCCTATGGGAAACAGTTTTCTAGCGACTGTTCAGGGGTATCTGCTGTGATGGCTTGGGCCGATAGATAGTACCAAGGCCCGACCACATGGTGGGGTGTGGTACCTCTTAGCACTCAGGCCATTGGGGCCCAAGAACATGAGTTTCAATGTGAAGAAATTCTAGGATGGGAATGGACGAGTGTCTGATGATGGTGTGCTAGCTGATGGGCGGCGGAGGGGATCTCGGTGTTTGGTGTAGAAAGAATGGGAATAAATCCATATGTTAATGACGGATCCCGTATGGTCTGAAAGACTCCGCACTTCTGCTGTCTGTGAGTTGGGGACGCAGTCAGGCATGAGAGAACCCATGAGTGCCATGAAAATTAAGAGGGAGCACGGGATGATCCTGGGTGGCCCAACCAGGGGGTTCTCCCTTGGCCGTCGGATCAATGAGGTTTGGACTCGTGCTGGCAGTGGTTAACTCTGTATGCTAGAGGAGGCTCCGGAGAGATCCCCCCTCTTGCAAATGGTGCCGGACGTTGAACTGGATGGTTCCGGGGGCGTGCCCGAGATCACGTCAGGAGCAAGGATAGTGCTCCGGCTACACCAAANGCTGGGGACGCAGTCAGGCGCGGGAAAACCCATAAGTGCCATGAAAATTAAGAGGGAGCACGGGATGATCTGCTTGGCCCACCCAGGGGTTCCCCTTGGACATCGGATCTTTGAGGTTGGACTCGTGCTGGCAGTGGTTAACTCTGTAAGCTGGAGGAGGCTCCGGAGAGATCCCCCCTCTTGCAAATGGAGCCGGACGTTGAACTGGATTGTTCCGGGGACGTGCCCGAGATCACGTCAGGAGTTGGATAGTGCTCCAGCGATACCATACGCTTGGTAATTTTGAGTGCTAGAGTCTCAGGCCTTATGGAAGGGCATGCCTTGTGCGATCTGTAATATCAGATCGGGGCTTTGCTTGGTGCGACCTGAGTACAGGTCGGGGCAATCGGGTCTGGTCAATTGTGGTGAGTACTGTCATGTCTGCGTTGAGAGGGCGTGATCCCTCTTCCCCGCCTACTGGGAGGCCGGGGAGCGATACACCCCCACGGGGCTCAGAGCGCCTCGTTAACAAACAAAAGCACAACTCTGTTGTGTCGTGCAGATTAAGTATTTGTAGGTAGTCCATAGTAGAACTCCAAAAATTTTATAAGCCCCTCATATCCAAATTCCCGATATGTAGCAAGAAGTAGTTCACTTTTCAGTGTTAGAAATAGAACCAAAAATTTAAGTTAATGTCAAAATTCAAAATAAAATCCCAAAAGTTAAAGATAGTGCCGAAAATATAAAATTTTAATTCAAAATTAAATAAATAACTGATCGCGAAAATTAACAGGATAATTTCAACATACACACCATTAGTGGTGGCTCGGGGGCGGGCGGCCTGTCGGCTCCGCCCAGCCTGTCGGCTCCGCCCAGCGTCGTCGTGTAGGCTGATGGTGGCTGAGTGGACCGGCTNGGGGGCGGTGGGCGGTTTTAGGAGGGCCGTCTGCCCCTGGACCAGAACCTAAAAATAACACCCTGAGTGGGGGGCCTGGGTAGGGGTGGGCAGGAAGAAGAAAGGGCTGGCTCACGCACTCTCCTCAGATAACACATACACAGACAATAACACTAACGATATAAACAACACACGAACACAGAAATGCCACAAAATCAAGTACAAGAACATTCACGTACCAAGCCCTCTGTCTCCTATGGGCAGCAGGGTTGTGGGGGTAAGGGTGAAGCCAGGGGCACCGTTTTTAACTCCATAACAAGTAATTAATAATTTCTTCTTATAATTTATATTTCGAAGACCCGTAAATTCTTTGTGTGAAATTTATTTAATCTGTTTCTGTATAATGACACCGCCTGGATGGCCATTTGGCTAAGTGGGGTTTAAAGTATTCTAAATTTTCTTCTTGTAGGTAGAGGTGTTTTGTGGCAAAGAACCTCGCCAAGGTCAGGCACACTCGAAAAAGGGTATTGAATGCTGGAAGGAGTCGTCGGCTGAGCCATCCCATTGAAGCCACCACTGGGATGACAGAAGGTTGGCGAGTGGTGCGGTAATGACGGCAAAGTCATAGATATGCTACTGGAGCCAGCTTATTAACCCAAAGAACTTCTGGAGCTGCTTGCACCTACGTGGTGATGGGTACTCGTCAGACACAGTTGTTTGGAGTTGGGTTTGATGCTTTCCTCATCGACGACATGCTCCAGGAAGTCGATGTTAGTCTTTCCGAGGTGGCATTTTGAATTTGCGCATGTGTGGCCGTTGATTGTCAACCTCTCGTGCACAAATGACAGATGGTGTAACTGCTCCTCCCAACTTGCCGACCATATCACCACAACGTCCAGGTAGGCGAGTATGAATTCGCCGATGAGGCCNGAGTGTGAATACGCCGATGAGGCTGTCCAACACTATGACCATTATAGCATGTAAGGTAGCCGGAGCACCCTTCAGTCCGAACAGCATGACACAGAACTGAAAACACCTGCCGTCGGGGGTCGTGAAAGCTATCTTTCCACAGTCTTCGAACTTGACGGGCACATGCCAATAGCCGCTCTTGGGGTCAAGGGATGGCATGATGTTGGCTTGCCTTAAGGAACTGAAGATAACTTTGTCACTGGTGTATGGTGGTAACACACTATGTGTCCCTTGGTTCTTTGGCCGAAAATCTACACAAAACCTCTACATGCAGTCTTTTTTAGGTGCCAGTAAAATTGCGGATTTGAAGTCGCAGTTCGTTGGTTCCATAACACCATCATTAAACTTTTCTTGAATTTTCAGTTTAATAATGTTTACTTGGTTCTATAAATAACTGTGTGATGGAGTGTATATACGGCTGTCTCTCAATAGCGGTATGGCATGTCCAACTAATGTTGTTTGACGAAGGGCATCATGTGCTTCAAACACATCAAGGAGCCGCTAAAAAGCTGCCTGGTGTTCGGGCAGTATGTTGTTGTCAAAGTCCACTAGAGAAACAGCTGATATTATATCCGACGGTCAAGGTAATATGCAGTCTGTCACTGCTTAATTCCAAAATGGATGCGATATGCCATGGGTTCAACTATGGTATTTTATTCAATATGCCACAGTACACCAACGACGGAATCTTCCATAATGTCCGGGATTAACATCTGCTGTGAAAATTGTTTCAAGGTCACATAGACGTACTGTCACTGTGACTTGACTTAGTGCAGTACTGGTGTGTGATTTAATGCTAAACAAACTAAGTGAGCGGCTGGAGTGATATGTGTAGGATGCACGATACTAGGGTGTATGAAGTAATGTGAGGCAACATGGTCTATTAATGCGCAGCAATGATGATCATTAATAAACACTAAAATTTGCATGAACTGTGAATGATTGCTACTAACCTGATTCATAAGTGGTGGCTGAGGTATAATGTTGGTAATATTGTCCGGGACTGGGGTGTCGGGAACATCCAGCTCCGTTTCCTCTGTTTCCCATTGCCCGAATTGCTGCTTGTGTGGTTCTTTGTTTCCTCGAGGTGGGGATTTTTAGGGCATGTTCTGTGCCAATGGTATTCCTGAACGTCACAATAGCAGCACGGAGTCAGCGGTGGTTGGCTTCCTTTCGACTTCTAGTTTTCGTTTTGCACACTGTCTGCTGCACTAGTGTTTTTGTTGTTACTTGCAGCCCTGGAAATTTTTCCCTGTTGTTGACCAAAAAACTGTGTTTTAGATATTTTTTGCAAAACATACTGTCCCCTTCACAATATACTGATGTTGCTCATGGTTCCATCGCATGACACATGTTTCCTGTTTGCGGCACGGCTGGTACAGATTTTAATTCAAGTTTATTGCTTCATGCATGAGATTGACGTGCACCGCTCGTTCACGAGCACTTTGTACCCTCTATGACTGTCGTAGTCTTATTCACACACCAGACACACCACACCGACAAGCTTGTGGGCACGAGTGGGTGTGTGCGTAATAGTATCAGTGCAATTACATTAGTGTTTCTAATTTATTCCATGTTATCATTTCATCAGAGTATGTATTAATAGCATCAGTGTATTTCATCAGGGTATGTCATAATAGTATCAGTGTTATTATTTCATAAGTGTATTTCATCAGGGTATTTATTAATAGCTTCAGAGAATTTTTCAGTATATATAATTGATATCATTTTTTGTCATCTTGGAAGACAGTCTACACAGCCACAGCCAAAAGCGTTTGACAAGGTACATTTGGAGGTACTGTGGCTGGTATGATGGAGACATTTAGAATTAATGTAATCATTTTTATTGTGTATTTGTTTAAGGGAAAATTATGTCATCTTAGGTTAATTTAATTCATGTTACTTTCATCTCATTATCATATTTTAGGGTATATTGTGTTTCATCGCTTCGCCGCGTGGCGTCGGCTGCACTCAGGTAGTGGAAGCTGGCCCATGCTTCCCCCCAGTTCTCGCCAGCACTTCAATGCATCCAGACGTGTAAGTCTCGCTCCGCAGAGGTCCTCGGTGCGGACATCATCAGTTGAACTCATTACCATTGGCATCGACGTCACAAACCGCTTCATTGTTTTATTTGTTATAGCGCCTAGGAGAGAGCGACGTTATTCTAATCGGAGAATTGTCAGGTGCATTATCGTTTCACATTGTAAAGACCACGTGGTCGCTCGCAGTTTCTGGGATATTAAGGCCACGTGTTTTGTATTACAGTTGTGTGTGCAGTAAGAAGTTTCAGGCAATAAATACCTCCACAAGCATCGTTCGTAAGTATTTTATTTGTAATGAATTAAGGCGTGCGAGGTGGCCTACAGTTTCGCCATCGTGTGTGACGGAGTGTTGAAAAGAGTCCCCTAGGCTGTCGACCGAAACAACCTCATCTCATCAGCTCATCGCAGAGCTGTGGCGCTGGGCACATAATTATTACATCCTCAACTCTGGTAACACCGCGGGTAAAGTTGGCTTTCCTAAACGAGATGGGAAATTCACTGTAGCCAATCTTGACCACATCAAAAATTGTGTTTTAAGTCCATGTGGACGCCAATAAATTTTTCAACAACTTTGTGGGGTAAAAGTTTACCGAAAAGTGTAATTTGCGAGCGATTTGCAGCTTGTGATAGTGTCCTGCTCGTTAAAATGAACGCCTCGCATTTCCTGACATTAATTTTAATCCTCCAATTTGTGCAATACTCTTGAAAGGTTGTCCTAGCAATTTGTAACCTTTGTGTAGCAACATCGAGGTCACAGGAACGACTGAATATGACAGTGTCGTCGGCATAGCTACCGAATTGCATCAGTTGGTTGTCAGGCTTCGGTAGGTCATGTATATAACTATTTAACAGTACAGGGTCAAGAATGCTGCCATGTGGTACTCCAGCATAAATTTTAATTCATATAATTTATAAAGTAAGCCAGCATGAAATATGCGATCAACGGACTTTTCAATATCTAAAAAGACTGCGACAATTTGTCCCTCCATTTGAAGGCATGTTTTATGTATCTGTTATTGGCACAAATTGTGTGTTGTCGAGTGATTTTGTCGGAAGCCAAATTTATCTTAAGGCGTTAATCCATGTTAGAATTATATATTCTGCCATATTGGCTGGAATGTATTTTCCAACAAATTGGCAAAGGCATGTGCCTGTGCTTCAGAAGTGAATGCGATACCTGTATTAGTTTGTAAGGGCGGGATTTAATCTGTCTTATTTAAGAGGTGTTTTGTAAGCCACAAAAAAAATTATCATCTCATACACGGGCCCGAAAGAGTGTTACTTCCTCTGAAATGACTAACTTTATTTCCTTCATGTACAACTTAATTTGATGATCTCGATGTCTTGGATACTGTCGTCTTTGGCTGTTTTTCTGCGTGATTAAATCCCTTATATACTGCGGAAATGTCTCAAGTTCATATTTTTGAGTCTTTTCAGGTACACACTCAGGCCCACCCTGCTGTATAGTGCCTGTAAGGAGGTTTAGATGTACTTAAATATCCTGCTTTGTTTGCAGAGAATCGTTGTTCAGTTGCGGCAGGTTTTCACATGTATAATCCGCGATGCCCCACCAATCGGCTTTAGAGTAGTCTTTAATTTTTCTCGGGCCATTTGCTACTGTAAGTATATTATAGAAATCAATGTGAACTGGGTAGTGATCTGAAGACGGATCATGTCCAAATCGCAGGTGATTCTCAGTTGTGAAATGTTTAGCTAAAACAATAACTTCTATATCAGCAAGTTGATGTAAATAAGGTGGTTAAAAGAAGGATCAATTGGGGCAAAATCTTGATAATTTATATTCTCTTGATTCCTTTGAAGGAACATCCCTTTGGCTGTTCTGTTTCTAGAATTCTAATGTGGATGTTTATCATTTATGTCGCCTAGTGTGAGGAAGGTTTGGTCTGTATTGTTATTAAGCAAATCTATGCCCACCTGTGTTAACGAGCGCCCAGGATGTGCATAAATTGCGTGAAACTTAGTGCATGACTAGTCTAATATTAGATGAATGCCTACAGCTTCCAGTGTTGGTAAAATCTGGAAGTATTACTTCGTGATGATTGACAGAGCTGTGGACGAAAATTGCAACTCCTCCGCCCCTTTTTTACACCTGAGGTAGGTCCTTAATATACATATATATATATACATAATATATGTATATGATATAGCCCGAGACAGAAAAGAGAGAATCGTGTGTAAAATGTGTCTCATTGGTTGCCACTATTTTAATTTTATGACGAGACATATAGTCTATAATTCGTCATTTTTTGAGCTAAGGCTTCGTGCATTCGTCAAAAGAATGTAGTGTATATGTATTTCAAAGTTATTTAATGTATTTGTTTTATTTTGATTTTTCAGCATAGCCAAAATTCTCGACCAGCTGGGGCGAGAATGCATTCGACGCGGTGATCTTTTCTTGCTTTTGCATCTCGCTGTTTTTCTGTTATAGTATCAAATTGCAGAGAGGCTACAATAATTTGGTCAGCTTTGGGGGCTGGCTGACTTGGGTGTTGCTGCTAATAGCAGTTTTGACTTCCTGCACGATGGCATTTGGATGGGACAACACAGGTTTTGTCTCCATGGGAGCCTGTGATGCACTTGCATCTGAGGCCGAGGCGCATGAATTATGTTGGTGCGCATATATGCTCTGATTGCCTACTGGTGCTGCACCCTGATTGTCTGGAAGGGGCGGGCTTGTTCATTAGCCCTGCTTCTCTCGGCTCGTTACACTGGGGTATCGGTAGCTGCATTTGACTTTACTATGGTCGTTTTCAATTTCGCATTATTTAGTTGGGTGCAGGCCACTGTAGTATCTACACCTGTGTGCTGCATTATAACCAACTGCCACATGATTGAAACATTGGCAGCGATAGCAATGAGCAGTTCCAGTCGGGTGGTGGAAGTCTTTGACTTTGACCTGAATGCCCACAAAGCTCTTCATATCATAGTAGTTCGCTGTGTTAGTCCTGCGTGGGAGTTCAACGACGAGTTCGTTTATCGCTCATCTGTTTCGGCCTGTGATGAACCAGCATCTCATCGCAGGCATATGCACTCACTAGAATTCCCACTCCAGTAAGTCCATGGGCGTGTCTGCGTGCACTCCACAAATCACGAGATTTATGGAAATTTCGTTTGCTTGGCGCAGCAGACAGTGTTAGTATTCCAGTTGTTTTACGATATACACTGCAGTTGTGAAGTTTTTCACCGAGTTTGTGCGATCACGAATGCTGTCAGCCACCACACAGACAGCATTCTATGACAGAGTCATGATCTCATACAGCTTTTTTCTGAATGGCGCGTTATTTATGCTTCGTCAGATATACTGCGAAGGGATTTATTTTCAGGCGCTTAGCCTGCTTGTGTTGTGAGGTTGGGATGCCTTTTGCTGTATCCTTTGGGCGCTGCTGGTTGCTCTGAAAGTTGCATCAGTCTGGGCTGGGTGCTTCAAAGACTATTTTTTGACGTTTATGGTAGTCCCATGGTCTATTAGGGCTTTGCTCTATTTCGTTGTCAACCAGGAAGGGTATTGCATAAGGAAAACCTTTTGTGGCCTTAATACAACACAAATGGTCCCACCAAAAGCCATGCACCTTCAATTTCTACGCTCTTATCTACAGAAACCAAACCAGGATTATAATTACTTTAAAATTAAAATCATCAAATGATTTACTAGTACAAGGTTTAATTTGTATTAATTTTTTCGTATGCAATTAATTGCATAATAATGCTTCGTGAAATAAAAAGTACTCAAAATTGAAAATTTTGTTGAATACTTAACAAAAATATGCGAAAATATTAAATATTATTTTTTGTTAATTTTGCGCAATCTAAAATTGCTATGAATTAACTAGTTAGGAATATATGTTTCCCATATATTTGAGGTATGTTTATTTGTCAGTTCAGTATATAAAAAAAATTAATTACATAAAAAATATAAACACTTTTTACAGTGTGCAGAATCAATATCAAAGAGGTTTATATATATTTCTTACAGAGATATAGTAGATATCTTGAATGTACAACATTATATATGTCATGACAGTAATATATTTTCATGTATTGGTGAAAGTGATAAGTACTCTGGAATTATTAATTTATATATAACTACTTTTGAAACATTTCTTCTCCTTTTTTTTTTTCCACATGAGTATTTTCCTCAATCGCAAGGATATTCGCAATTTTACGAACAACTTAAGGTCACAGCGAGATAAAACCTTCTTCCATACCAAACCTTAAGTTAAGTTGCATAGTGTGCAAGGTAATGCTATCTAATAGCTCTGAAAAGGCCAATGTGGTCGTCAAAATACAGTGGCGCGATACCACGCGTCGTGCCCGTCGCTTGCAGCCGCGACGAGCGTTAATTGCGTCTTTACAATAGAGCGATGTTCTGTTGCCGGGCGCGACACACACCGTGCTACATTCTGCTATTGTGCAAGGAAGCTCGCAATAAAATGCTAAAAGGTAACGATAATCTGTGATTTTGTTATGTTTAGAAAATAAAATTTTAGTGACAAACACCTTTCTTTAATAAAAATATATTAAAACTCGAAATTATGTTTTAGAACACGAATGACTTTTATCATTATCCTTTTGTTTTCCTAAAGGTAAGCTAAATCTATATAAATTTGGACTCCAATTAGTATCTCTGCCAATCATTTATTATTCACAGTTTCGTTTGGTCTTAACTCAGTTTCTCCGAATGTATTTACTATTATGAAGTACAGAATTGATATATTTCTTATTTCCCTTCTTGTACACGTGCAATTTAATTTAAAATAGTCCGAAGTTACGTTGGCAACCCTGGATGAGTATTCGTAACCCACCATATTGAAGAGGTATTTAAAATTCATGTTCGTTGACGTGGAAAGGACGGGATTGTAATTAATGCATTCTTAATTGGTTTTGTTTCGAAGAGAAGGGACGGAGTGTGTTCTTTTGGTAGGTATTAGTATATAGTGAAAATCACTTGTTTTGTCTGGATTATTGTATTATTGTTTTTATTATCTGTTGACCCTATAGAGGAAGTGTCCTATGTGACCTTTTTCTTGTGTATCCTGACGGGCCCCATTTTTTATTGTAAAAAACCTCCATCTTAAAAGCGAGCACTCATTTATACCTAATTCGTATTTAGGCCGTTGTAGAAAATTTTGTCCAGAAGTTCTTTTTCCAGTAATTTGATTAATATTTTTATACTTCAATTGGTATACTTTGTAATATCTCGTATGTTAATATTCCGTCACACTAATTATTAAGTTTTTTTTTTTTAATTCTTTCGCAAATATGTATTTGAATTTTTTTTCTAATTTTTAAGTCACTAAAAAATTACCTTGCGAATTGTAATGAGTGAATATAGTCCACTCACAATTACTTCCAATTTTTCTGAAGCCCTGCTAATGTACTACTTACAGGATATTCCTCCGCCTCATGGAAACAAAGCTTAGTCAAGTAGAAAATTACACCAAAGGGATGACGCACTATTTGTGCACACTCAATGTAGAAATATTTTGCATAAAAACTATTTCTTGCTTGGCATCACCAACACACCTATTTTCTCTCCGGTTATATTGATGTTGATTATAAATAAAATAATATAATCTATAGGTAAAATGTAAGTAAATGTTCAGTTTAATCAAAAAATAGGTAATTTTATGTTAAGAAAAGTATAACATGTCGTGATACATGGCGTATTTAGAAAATATCCAAACACATCATACATCGGGTGATATTTCAGGGTGTCAACCCACAGGGACATGTCGGGGAATTTTCACCTGGTTCAGACAAAATGTAAATTTGCCACTCTGCAAAAGTTTATAGTTGTGCGACTATAGGGCCATTTAATTATACGCATACATGATTAAAAATTTCAATTTTAAGTTTGTGAACTGTAAATAATACGTTTTTGCCAAGTAACATAGGACAAAATAAAGTATTTTTGTATTTAGTAATGGGCACTCGTATAAAGTCAATAGTGTATATTGTGAGAAATGTAGACAGGTTGAATAATATGTTGGCCCTGCTTGCTTTGTTGGTTTGCTGGAGTGTAACTTAATTCTGGTTTTCTGATAGCATATTTGTTACGTCAAAGTGAAAAAATATTGTAATGTAAGGTTTTGGTCCTGAAAATAGTTCAGGGAAAATAGTAATATTCTGCCTGGAAAACAGGGAATTTCAGAAGAGACAGTGTTTTTCGAAGGTTTGGTTCAAAAAGTGTGAAGAAACCACGAATAGACTATACAACTAAAAAAGTGTGATATTTTTGGTAATTATCTAGTTTAGGGGCTTTTCTGTAAAAAAAAAAAAACACCGAAAAGTGGTATATTTCGACTCTACTAATAACGTAGAACAGATTATACTAGGGGCATTAACCTACGACGAATTTCCTAACATGTACCCACCTAACCTAACAGAACCTAACTCCACGATGGGTGAATCACTATTTTACGTTTTTAAACTAACCTAGGATTGTACGGCTCTAAACTAACCTAGGATTGTAAGGTTATACAGTAATATACGATTATACAATATTAAAAAAATCTCCGATCAACACCCTACAATCACAGACTACATGGGAACCCTATAATCCTACGTTATTTTAAATAACTACAATCCTAGGTTAGTTAAAATCGCTACAATCCTAGTTTAGTTTAAAAATGTAAAATAGTGATTTACCCATCGTGGGGTTAGTTGGGCACATATTATACAATTAGTCATACGTTAACGACGCTACTATAGTCGTGTTCTGCGTTACCTACGAATAATCCAAGGTTAGTATAGAAAGAATGTGAAATTGTGCTGTATAAACGTCCGGAAAAAGCCTTGTTTGACTTACGTAATATAACTACATTTGCACGTTAAGCTACCGGATAGGATTTGTGGGTTTCACACTAAACTACGAATTTAGGATTTTAGGGATTTAAAGGAACGTAAAACCCACACAAATAATATAAATGCACTCACCAATGTAGGCGGGTTGTACATACTCTTGTCAACGGCCCATTCAACGTCAGATCACTCGATGAAATCACAGTTTTCACGAAGCACCACATACGCGAATATAACGCACTGAAACACTCATTTACAGCCGAATATATATACAGAAGCACTCGTTAATAGGCTAATATAACGCAGAAACGTAGTCTTGCTTGCTTTTTTTCCGTCTTAAATCACGAACGAAGCACCATCGAACTGACCACGACCGCTGCCTGCATGCATACTAACGTATGACTCGTGATGTTTTATGCGCCCGGTAGATTGCGTGAATATGCTATGCGCAGCCATTATTAATGGCGGCAGACGTTAATAGGCGTAAACATCAACTTTCGCGATTTCTTTAAATATGTTCTACTTATTTTAACATTACGCCGTCTTGAATATCAACAAGGTAAGCTATGCAGAACCCGTTAATGCAACTTTTGTTGGCATAAAACGTTTCGTTCAAAACGTAAACAAACTGTCAGAAACAGTCACCTCACAAACTTGTTCAATTTTTTAAAATATGTTGTACTTATTTTAAAGCTATGCCCCCAATATATTCGTGTTCTACGTTATTAGTAGAGTCGAAATATACCACTTTCTGGAGTTTTTTTTATTATTTTCAGAAAAGCCCCTAAACTAGAAAATTACCTAAAGCATGTGCTGCACAACAGGAATGCGTAGGCTGCTCACTCTAAAGTGAGCACTTTTGAACCCAATCTTTGAAAAGAATCACTATGAGTTTCTGCAAATAATTCAACACTCGCTAACATTGGTTGTTATTACGCTGTAAATTTGGAAGTGAATTTTGAACAGTAGATTCACATGTTAACATCATCATGAAAGAATGTGTGAATTAGAAACAAATCTTCTTATCAGTGTTTTATAAAAGTCTTATTGTTAGGTGGAAGAAGCAAGTACAGAAATTGTATCAAAGGGATGAAGGGCTTTGGGAATGCTGGGATGTGTCTTGAAGGGGTTAGTGGAGATTTGAAGGAGAAGGCTTATAAAGCAATTATTAGGCCTATAATAGAATGTGCTACGGCAGTCTGGGGTGCATGTGGAAAAGGAGGTATGGGAGATGAAGAAAGTGCAAAGAAAGATAAACAAGGTTGGTTAACGGTAATTGGAGAAAGTGAAGATAAAAGGACTTTTAGGTAACCCTTAATGATGGAGGTGTGGTGGTGCTCACTAAGGGATGGGCAAAGGATAGAGAGGCTGATCAGGATGCACAGAGTTGAGTATAAAGTGGGAGGGTGGGGGAAGTTAAGTTGATATTTAGCCAATGGTCTGTACTGGGGGAAGAGGTACAAACAGTAGGAAGTTTCAGAGGTTGTGGACGCAGACAGAAAGGGGAAGGCAGTCAATGCTGGTCAGCTCATTGAGGGAGTGGAATGTGTTGCGAGAGAAGTTGGTGAGTGAGTGAAGAAATTTGGACGACTTTTAACATCGAGGTCTAGAGAGTCGATGAGGGTGAAGCGAGGTGAGGATGGAGCAGCTCCAGAATAAAAGGGTGGGGGAAACTGGAGAAAAACCGCTGACCAGCAGCATTATCTGGTACGAAAGAACATGCGAGAACCTAGGAGCAACCCCGCCGGGAATTTAATCCGGTGTGCCTAGGTGGGAGGCGAGTCTATCCACTACACCACTGTGGCCCTAAGAGAAGTTGGTGTTGAAGGGGGTTGGGCAATTCAGGAAGG
>NQII01006859.1:0-13550 GCA_002778355.1 Clitarchus hookeri | reverse complement strand
GAAGTACTTGCCGCTGGGTGATAGCACAATCACAGGCAAAAATTATTATTGCTGTTGTGTATTCACATGCACACATTCTCCTACTAAAAGATAAGAGAGGCTCAGTTATAGAACTAGGAAAATATCACTTTATTTCTGTCCTACCTACTACCAATAATATTTTTGAAAAATTGTATTTATTTACAGGTATTTATTTACAGAACAGGTTGACTAGAATATTAAAACCACTTGTACAGTGAACAGTATGGCTTTAGAACCTCTTACAGTACAGGTAAGGCTACACTCAACATGGTTAGTAAAATCCCAAATTCTATAGACGGAGGGTTTTCAGTAGTACTGTCTGTAGGCTTGTGCAAAGCTTTTGACATGGTGGATCATGAACTTTTGATAAAAGAAATAGAATACAGTGGTGTTAGAGGCATTCTATTGCAACTCTTACAGTTGCGGTAACAGGAAATAGTACGTCGCAGTCTGCCGAAAGTAGAGATGGTAAGCATTCTGATTTTCAGGAACCGTCTTGAATTTTCCAGGTCCTAAAAAATAACCTTTTTTTAAAACCGTTCTTTACACAATGGTTTTTAACATATTTGATGTGCTGTGAATGTAATCTATTTTTTTTGTTTTGTTTTAGTGAAATAACTGAGGATAAACAATCGTTTTTCACATTTCCATATACTGTTAGGTTGGTAATTATCCAGTTTAAGGGCTTTTCTGTAAAAAAAAAAAAAAACCCCGAAGTGGTATATTTCCACTCTAGTAATTACGCAGAGCGCAAATATACTAGGGTTATTAACGTACAACTAATTTTGTAGTATGTGCTAACCTAACAGAACCTAACCCCACAATGAGTGAATCACAATTTTACCTTTTTGTAACTAACCTAGGATTTTAGGGTTTTACACTAACCTAGGAATGTAGGGTTTTAAACTAACATAGGGTTTTAGGGCTTTATACTAACCTAGGAATTGAGGGTTTGAAACTAAACGAGGAAAGCCGGGTTCTAAACAAACATGTGATTTTGGGGTTTTACACTAAACTACACATCTAAGATTTTAGGGATTTAAAGGAACCGTATTACACACCAAAAGAATATTAATTAACTCAGCTAGGCGGCTGGTAGAATTCCTGTGTCAATGGCCAATTCAAACTTACCTCACTAGATGAAACATCATGTTCCACTATCATGCAACATACGCGAATATAACACCTGAAGCACTCGGCATAGCTGAAAATTATGCACTGAAGCGCTCGTTAATAGGCTAATATAACACACAAAAAGCACTCTTTTTTGCTTTCTCAGTTTTAAAGCCGCCGGATTAGGACGACACAACTAGTGCCGGCAAAGGCTACTGAATTATTTCATAATTTTCTGTTAACAACAAATCATGGTGACGTAAATTACCCAGAAGCCAATACGGTGACGACAGGAATCATGGTGCCTGCTGTAAACAAAGCAACAGATTACTGGTATTTTAAACTATTGTATTTGATATGTTCTACTTATTTTAACATGACCCCCTCTTAAATATGAACAAGCTGTGCAGAACCCATAAATGCTACTGTTGTTGGTCTAGGACACTTCGTTCAGAAAAGCCGCTAAACTGGATAATTACCAAGGTTTTGTTTGAGAAAAAAATTACATTAACATATATTATAGTATACTTTACCTTTCAGGTAAATATGAGCTAAACATTTTGAACTTGAAAATACTTTAACCGTGTTAAAAGGGGGCGTTGAAGTGTGGTGGTTGGGGTAACTAGTATTTAACTTATTGTTATTAATATGTGTTGAGTTATTTCATAAAAAGGATGGCCTCTGTTGGGATAAAAATTAAAATGAAGGAACAACTAGTCCAACGAAACGACACAGTAAATTCAAGCACACAACTCGTTGCTTTTTTTTTATACGTAGCAGCGACAAAATTAAAAGATAGTGTTGAACATGCACACAAATAGGCCTACCGTAACTTTTATTCCACTCATATTTTGATGCATTGGTACCTACTGTTTTCCAGGTTTATTTCATTATTTATTAAAATTTATTTGGCTGTGCGTAGTATTTTATTGGGATTGTGGCAAACATTCAAATCACTGAAACGTAAGCACATTCACAATTGAGTTTCAAACAGATAGGGCAAAGTTACAATGTTGTAATAAATAAAAGTGACTTTCAAACAATTAATTTTATCATGAAAACAATTCACGATAATTATTAAGTTTAGGGGCTTTTCTGAAGGAAAAAACCCCAAAAAGTGGTCTATTTCCTCTCTACTAATCACGTAGAACACGAATATACGAGGGACATTAACGTACGACTAATTTCTTAATATGTGCCCACCTAACCGAACAGAACCTAACTCCACGATGGGTGAATCACTATTTTACGTTTTTAAACTAACCTAGGATTGTAGGGTTGTACACTAACCTAGGATTGTAAGATCGTAAAGTAATATAAGATTATACAATATTAATCAAATCTCCGATCAACACCCTACAATCACAGATTAGATGGGAACCCTATAATCCTGCGTTAGTTTAAATAACTGCAATCCTAGGTTAGTTTAAAAATGTAAAATAGTGATTCACCCATCGTGGGGTTAGGTTCTGTTAGGTTAGGTGGGCANATGTTAATGATGCTACTATAGTAGTGTTCTGCGTTACCTACCAATAATCCTAGGTTAGTTGAGAAAGAACGTGAAATTGTATGGTAATAAGTCAGGAAAAACCTTGTTTGAATTATGTAATATAACTATATTTGCACGTTAAGCTACCTGTTAGGATTTTTGGGTTTTACACTAAACTACGAATTTAAGGATTTTAGGGATTTAAAGGAGCAGTAGAACACACCAAAATAATATCAATTTTGTCACCAATGTAGGCGTGTGGTACATACCTCTCCGAGAATGGCCAATTCAACCTCAGCTCACTCAATGAAATGACAATCTTCCACAAAGCGTCACATACGCGCATGTAACGCACTGAAATACACGTTTACAGCCGAATATATACACAGAAGCACTCGTTAATAGGCTAATATAACGCAGAAACGTAGTCTTGCTTGCTTTCTTCGTTTTACATCACGAACGGAGCATCACCTAACTCACCACGACCCGCACCTGTAGCCACACATTGGGATACTAACGTATGACCCGTGATGACATATGCGCCTGCTAGATTGCGTGAAATATGCAATGCGCAGCCATTATTAATGGCGGTTGACATTAATAGACGTAAACATTAAATTTCACTATTACTTTAAATATGTTCTACTTATTTTAACATTACGCCGTCTTGAATGAACAAGGTAAGCTGTACAGAACCCGTTAACGGAAGTTTTGTTGGTCTAGGACGTATCGTTCACAAACGTAAACAAACTGTCAGAAACAGTCATCTTGCAAATTTGTTCAATTTTTAAAAATATGTTGTACTTATTTTAAAGCTACGCCCCTAGTATTTTCGTGTTCTACGTGATTAGTAGAGTGGAAATAAACCACTTTTTTGGGGTTTTTTTTTCTACTTCAGGGAAAGCACCTAAACTTAATAATTACCCAATTCACTGTTAAAACATATACATTTCACATGTGTAATATTTGCAATCACACACAGTGGCCATGAAGCATGTTACAGTATATTTATTCCTGCCTTGGAAAAACAGACTTATCACAACATCGTAGCTTGCCTAGGTAGGTTTAAAAAACATAATGTGTACAAACTTGATGTGGTAATTTTAAGTATTTTTCACAAGAAGAGAAATTAACACTTAGTTCAGCAACATGCCATGTCATCTCGCCATTTCTGCCAACTTTGGATTTTTAACCATCCCGCCATCATATCTAAAAAATATATTATAATAAGTATTTAAACAATAACATCACATTTCAGTTGTAAATTACAAAATCAAAAATAGTTATTTTTACTTTAATAAGTATGAGATTGACGCGGTCGGTTACCAGAGTTGGAATGTAATGATTATGGATTTGCCCGGCGCCACAGCTCCGCGGTGAGCTGGTGAGATTTTTGGGTCGTTCGGTCGACGGCCCAAGGGTTCTCTGGTAACACACCGTCAGATATTATGAAATTGCGAGCTGTATGGTCGCTGCGCACGCCTGAATTAATAACGCACTCAAGTTTTATATGTATATAATTATTTTATTGAACACTTTGATCAAACACGTGGTGACCGCGTGGTCATATAAACACACTGCTGGATTATAATTACTTAAGGCGCGTGACGCTGCTCTCTCCTCGGTGAGATGTAACATAAAAATACTAGTTGCTTCGTGAATGATATGATGATGCGATTGCTGAGTGAGGTTGCAGCCTGAGAGGCTGGTACCGAGGTTCTTGTGAAACGAGAGACTTACCACGTCCGCTCGCGCCGAAGTGATGTTGCCTACTGGTCTAAGCAATGCATCGGCTCGCGCCACCTAAGCACGGCCGACACCTGGCGGTGGAGAGATGAAACCAATGCGACTTAAAATGCTAATGAGATGTAAACATGACATACCTTATATAAACATAATTAAACACAATTTACATAATAAAACACAATTACCCTTGTACTTACATAATAAAACACCATTATATTAATATTAAATATAAGTATTGACTCGTAGCAGCCACTGCATTGCCAACTTGAAAATGTCACATGTCCCTGGCTGGCTATGTATGTGACGACTGTTTTGACCCTCGATAATTATGGTATACATCAATCCTGAATAAATACTAAACACTAATGCACTCGTGACCACAAGCCTGTCGGTGTGGTGCGTCTGGTGTGGGCACACTGCGGCAGTCAGTGGGCAAAAGGACTCGTGAACGTGCGGTTCACGTCAAGTTATACTAAAATTGAAAACGTGTATAATCTTCCTGCTGCTACTAGAGGTGTGAAATTTCCTGAGAGAGAGAGAGAGAGAGAGAGAGAGTGTGTGTGTGTGAGTGAGTGAGAGTGACAAGCTCTGTTCCGCCTATTCAAGTTTCTTCCTCTGACGAAAAAAACACCATGTCACTAGAGCCTACGCACCGTAATTTGCGCTGATATTTTTAACTGTAACAATAAAATATGTTTCCTTCACCGCTACCTAAAAAATTTAATATATCAAGAGGCAACAATTTACAAATAGCACACCAAAAAACTAGGTTAAGAAATGTTTTAACTTGTGACCTATTTCTTACTTGCTGTTGCCAACATCGCTGCCCTCACAATTTTTAATTCATATTGAATACAAAATAAATATTACATTTTACAGAAGATACCAAGTTAATGTTTTATTTATTCAAAAATATAATACTTTAAAGTTAATCGCAGAGTATATATTTGTGGGAATACAAGTTATTTAAAAAAACAGGCTGACATGTTACTCCTAGGTTGATTTTTCAAAGGGTTATTTAAAACACCAGAAGAAACCATGAATGGACTATATATCTTCATTTTATGTGATTTTGTTGACAGATTGTATATTTAATCAGTTCTTTGTGATATGGTTTTGATTTTTATGTTGTTGTGATATGTTAATTAATATTATTTACATCCGTCTTTATTGATAAACATCTCTAAATAGTATAAAACAGTTGCTTATCTGCATCTGCCTGTGTATTCGCTTAGTACTTCTAAACTATTTAATGGTTTTAGATACGGTTTTCAACATCAATTGGAGAAATTCTTGAGGAAGGTTTTGGTGTATAATACATTTATACTTAATGTAAGGATAGTAGAGAAATGTTGACGTTTGTAATCAAGTCTTAAAAAACCGCTTTTAAGGCGCTTACATAGCTTGCGCTGACTAAACCATAAGAGATACATCAAATTAATGTACTACATAATTGTAGCTCTCAAAAGGTCTACAGAAAAGTCCGTGATAGCATATGTTTATCTTGCAAGGATAACTCACAGTAACCATTTTTGTCTTGCAAATTATGGCTGTAAAAATATATTGTTACCAGGCGAAACCGGGCGGGTTCGCTAGTATTTTATTAAATACAGTAGACTCCCTCTCGTTCTGCCACCTCGGGACCGGATCCTCGGCCGGACCAGAAAATGGCCGGACTAACCGACTAATGACCTACTCACCCAAAACAAGCCATTGTCGTCCTTGTATAATCCTCTTCATGGTTAACTGATTTTAAATGGAACCGTTTTTTAAAACTTTTTGTAAGGTTTTATCAAACTATCAAGCAAGTACCGCTTCTGTTTTTTAATTTGCTTCCGATATATAAATTTTTTCTTTCCGGCTGCTTGGTGGCTATTAGCATCATCTTCTATAAACTGCTGAACTAATTTTTGAATTTGCTTTTTTCCGTTCTTTATTTTTTATTCGCCATATTTTGTATTTGTTTACTACTCTTCCAGATATGACTTGTTTAAATTCCCTTTTTTCTTTAGGACTCTTTGTTTTTGAGTAGTTTTCTTCTAGTTGAATTTTCATAACTTCACTGAAAAAGACTTTCTTTTTTAATTCTTTCTTTTTAGTAATATCTTCCTCCATTTCTTTAATTCTCGTTTTTGGCTTTTTTTCAACAGATTTAATGGCTTTCGTTAATTGTTTTTTAACTCATTTACATTTTTGATGCTGAGTGTTTAGATTTAAGTTTCAAAATAATGGTATTCATTTTCTTTAATTGCTGGTTTCTGTGCTTTCTCTGTCTTTGACTTTTCCTTTTAGCTTCTTGTCGTCTTTGGTCTTCGTAAATGTTTCGTCTATTTTCCAGTACAGTTCTTCCTTCAGCGTGGCTCAATTTCCCCTCATAATTTCTCTCTTCTTCATCTTCTTCTTCCTCTCCATTTTCTTGTCGAATGACATCTTAAACAATTTCATCGTCACTTAGGATTTCATTTTGAAGCTCCTCATCTTCACCAGCAATCCATGCCACAACGTCTTGTTCTTCGAGATCATCAATGTGAGGCAGGAATTGTAAATCTTTTAACAAAGATGAGTTGTCATCTGATTCAGAAACCTGAAGATTTGGCTTATTTGCTTTTGGATTGTCCTCTTTATTCTTTCCAATGACTTCTTCTACATTTGGCCATGCTTTTCTCCAAGACTTTGTAAAAGTAGTAGATGGAATTTCTTTGTATGTCTTAGCCACCATATAGATCACATCTTTCATGTTTATGGCCTTCAAGGCTTGGATAAGACCTGTGTTGCTTTCGTTGTCCATTTTACTGAGAATTTGTGAAGGAAGCTTTCTGCGGCACCTCCTCTTCAGACACTCGATGACCCCTTGGTCCATTGCTTGTGTAACACTTGTGACGTTAGGTGGTAAAAATAAGAGTTTTACATCACTAGAACCTTCACATTCTTTTTCTTGTGGGTGGGTAGGCGCATTGTCGAGCAGTAGAAGAGCATAAGGTGAGAACTTCAAACTCGCCAAATGATGTTTCACTTTAGGAACAAATTCGTTTATTAACCACTCTTTGAACAGATTCGTGTCCATCCAAGCTGATTTTTGTGCCTCGTAGTACACCAGAAGGGAAGACATGTTTAAATTCTTATAAGCTCTGGGCTTTGCCGATTTTCCAACAACAAACAGAGGCAGCTTGTGTGACCCTGAGGCATTTGAACACAAAGTCACGGTGATTCTCTCCTTACTGGCTTTAAATCCAGGGGCTGAAGTTTCCTTACATGTAGCAAATGTTTTCTTCGGCAAAAGTTTAAAATTTAAACCTGTTTCATTGATATTATAAACTTGTTCTGTAGCTAGATTTTCGCTGTCATTTATGTCATTAAGTTTTTTTGTAACGCCACTAGCAGCTGATGTGTCCGGCAACAATTTTTCTCCTCAAACGCCAAGGATATGTACCCCATGTCGTTTCTTCCAACGTGTTAGCCAACCATCACTTGCAGAGAATGTACCCCCTTCTTCTAGTTTTGAGTGTAGGAATGTTGCCTTTTCTTTCAAAATCGGCCCATTTATCGGAGTGCCTCTTCTGCGTTCCTGCATGAACCATAGCCACAAGGCACTCTCTACAAATTAGTACTTTGGTTTCTGTAAAGTACAACGCGTTGAAAGCACTTTTTCGGTTTCAATTTGAGTACAGAAATCCTGTATGGATTTTCTGTTTCGGCTCCAGTCATTAACCGTACTCTTGCCTAAATTAAAAACTCGACAGATACTTGGGACCGATTCACTCTTATCTAGATGCTGCAGGATATCTAGTTTTTGTTCCATTGAAACAAATGAATGTTTACGTTTAGCACTCATCTTTCTAACCGTGTAAGCTACGTACATATGTTCCGCAATGTAGGTCCGCACACGAATGATAGCTCCTCTCAACTAAACTGTGTCAAATAAGGAGGTAAGTAAGTGATTGCAGGCCTCGACCTGTCCGTCTAGCCATCTGGGCTGGGCGTGCCTCATGCATACCAGGTACCGGCCGAACCATCCGAGGCCGGACGGGAGAGAGTCTACTGTAGGTACAAAATGTATCAATTTTGCAATTCATTATGCGGTCATTACGAGTAGCAATTGCCTAATGGTATTAATGCATACATGGTGTTAGGCCTAAGTCTGTTTGTATGTACATGTTTGGTGTTTTAAAGGTTTGTTATCATAATTTGAGGCTATGAGTTGTTTGAAAAATAGTACATTTTTATAGTTTGCTGTGCATTTTCATTGTGGCAAGTAATTCATTTGATGGATTGTGTTTTGTTACAAAGAATGTTTTAGTGAGAAGATGCTGCCACTTACTTCTAATTTTGCCTTGATTTCTCACATTTGGTCTAAACAAAGAATTATCATCACCACTGAAGATATCTATGCATTGTTTTCTGCTTGTGGTGAGGAAGTGAACCTTAGTCTGAAATAGGTGAGTACATTTTAATAGTGCGCTCACCTCCCACCAAGACAAACCGGGTTTGATTTCCACTGGGGTCACTCTCGGATTTCGCACACAGGATTTGTGTCTGACAATGAGCCTTTTGGACACTGCATCCCTACAATACTTGAGGGAGCCTCTTGATGAGGGTCAAACTTGGGTCGGATAGCGAGTTTTTTGGGGATCTCCTGTTTCTTACTACCCTTGCATTATTGTGCTGCCCCCAAAACTGCCCACTCCACATTTTAATATTGTAATTTTGTTGTTGGGACGGTATTGCAGAGTTTATAATTCATTCAAAAAAATTAATTTATGTAATATTGAAACCACCTATTTATCTTTTATCCTTGGTTATTTTATGTTAATCTAAAAAAAGGAGAATAAATTTAACCAATTTTTATTGATGAATGAAAACTGCAATAAATTATAATAAGAAAATATGTGCTGCCGTGAAAACTAAATCGAAGATGCAGTCAACTCAACTGAGTTTCTTTGTCTTCAAAAACACCATCCTCTTGGCAAATACAGTAACTGAAAAAGGCCAATTACTTCTGTTCATTTTCCAACTCATACATAACTGAAATACGGTCTGAAATTTGAAAAATGTTCAAGGTAATAGGAATTCCACTTCAAAAGTGTATTATCTTAAAAAATGTTTATATTTAAATGAAGTTTCCTTTAAAACGGACAAGTTTCTTTAATTTCCAAATTGTCTTGTCTCTGTTTGTTTCAGTTGGCTTATGCAAATTGGCCTCTGGATCACCGTAATAAATCTTTATAGCTTTTACTGTCAAACGGTATAACCATATGGAGAAAGTATTGAAAGTTAAAAAATATTCCAAATATGACATATTGGCCCTTCGTACCGAGAAAAAGAACTGGTTTCACTAGTATAAAAATTGTATCGTACCAGTTCCTGACATTAAGGTGCCAGTGTTTCTAGGCGTCAAACAGCAGCTAATAAAACACCAAAAATGTAGGCCGGCCCTCCATCCTCTTCTCAACATGATGGGCCATTGCATCTTTTGAACACTTTTCTGGCGGCAAAATAAACAACTTGCTGTACAGTGGCGCCATATATTTTACAAATGAAAATCCCAGTGATAAAGCGACGTCCACCACAATTAAACAAGGCCACTAGAAGCCTTGCTTCCGGCGCAATCTCAAAAAACCTGTCTAACTGAACAAATTAAAAAAAGACTACTTCCTGTAGTACCTGGGACTGCCTGAAAAACTTGCAACAGTGGCCCGGAGTCCGTAGAACTCCGTCACATGCACACAAAATGCCTCCAACCCACCATGATTTCCCTAGCTGGAGACAAGACAAGATATTAAGAATAATTTTCACAGCATTGATGTTGCAGAACACTACGGTGACTTCAGAAATGTAAAGAAAGGTAATTATCTAGTTTAGGGGCTTTTCTGAAAATAATAAAAAAACTCCAGAAAGTGGTATATTTCGACTCTACTAATAACGTAGAACACAAATATATTGGGGGCATAGCTTTGTGAGGTGACTGTTTCTGACAGTTTGTTTACATTTTGAACGAAACGTTTTAATAATGGCTACGCATTGCATATTCACGAAATCTACCGGGCGCATAAATCATCACGGGTCATACGTTAGTATGCATGCAGGCAGCGGTCGTGGTCAGTTCGATGGTGCTTCGTTCGTGATTTAAGACGGAAAAAAAGCAAGCAAGACTACGTTTCTGCGTTATATTAGCCTATTAACGAGTGCTTCTGTATATATATTCGGCTGTAAATGAGTGTTTCAGTGCGTTATATTCGCGTATGTGGTGCTTCGTGAAAACTGTGATTTCATCGAGTGATCTGACGTTGAATGGGCCGTTGACAGAATATGTACAACCCGCCTACATTGGTGAGTGCATTTATATTATTTGTGTGGGTTTTACGTTCCTTTAAATCCCTAAAATCCTAAATTCGTAGTTTAGTGTGAAACCCACAAATCCTATCCGGTAGCTTAACGTGCAAATGTAGTTATATTACGTAAGTCAAACAAGGCTTTTTCCGGACGTTTATACAGCACAATTTCACATTCTTTCTATACTAACCTTGGATTATTCGTAGGTAACGCAGAACACGACTATAGTAGCGTAGTTAACGTATGACTAATTGTATAATATGTGCCCACCTAACCGAACAGAACCTAACCCCACGATGGGTGAATCACTATTTTACATTTTTAAACTAACCTAGGATTGTAGCGATTTTAACTAACCTAGGATTGTAGTTATTTAAAATAACGTAGGATTATAGGGTTCCCATGTAGTCTGTGATTGTAGGGTGTTGATCGGAGATTTTTTTAATATTGTATAATCTTATATTACTGTACAACCTTACAATCCTAGGTTAGTTTAGAGCCGTACAATCCTAGGTTAGTTTAAAAACGTAAAATAGTGATTCACCCATCGTGGAGTTAGGTTCTGTTAGGTTAGGTGGGTACATGTTAGGAAATTCGTCGTACGTTAATGCCCCTAGTATATTCGTGTTCTACGTTATTAGTAGAGTCGAAATATACCACTTTTCGGAGTTTTTTTTTTTTTTTTACAGAAAAACCCCTAAACTAGATATTTACCACAGTGGCAGCATGACATTCAGTTCACGTGGTAACACCAAGTGGAAAAGGAGGAAAAGGGCTGTTGTTTGGCCAGGTTCACATGACCTGTGATGCAAGGTGCCACGACGCCGTCGAACCTTTGCCAGGAGCAGTAAACAGAGGGTCAACTATGCATTTTCCAGCATCATAACTGCCTATAGTTCATTCATGGTTTCTTCGGATGTTTTGAAACAAACCTTTGAAAAATCACCCTAGAAGTAACATGTCAACCTGTTCTTTAAATAGCTCGTATACCACAAATATATAACACTGTGATTAACTTTAAAGTTTTGTTTTCTTCAATAAATGAAACTGTAACTTAATATCTCCTATAACTTGTAATAACTTATTTTGTATTCAATACAAATTAAAAACAGTGAGAGTTGTGATGTGTTGGCATTGGTTAGTAAGAAATAGTTCACAGTTAAAATACTGTTTACCTAGTTTTTTGGTGTGCTATTTGTAAATTAAACATTGCCTATTGAAATATTTAGGTAACACTATTGAATACATATTTCATTGTTAAAGTTAAAAATATCTGCACAGATTATGGTGCATAAGCCCTAGTGGCATGGCGTGTTTTTTTTTCTCCCTAGTCTGAGGAAGAAACTTGAATAGGCGGAGCGGAGCTTGCCACACACACACACACACTCACTCACTCACTCACTGTCTGTCTGTCTGTCTGTCTGTCTGTCTGTCTGTCTGTCTGTCTGTCTCTCTCTCTCTCTCTGTCTCTCTCTCTCTCTCTGTCTCTCTCTCTCTCTGTCTCTCTCTCTCTCTCTCTCTCTCTCTCTCTGTGTCTGTCTGTGTCTCTGTCTGTCTGTGTCTCTGTCTGTCTGTGTCTCTGTCTGTCTGTGTCTCTGTGTGTGTCTGTCTCTGTCTGTGTCTGTCTCTGTCTGTCTGTCTCTGTTTGTCTGTGTCTGTGTGTCTGTCTGTCTGTCTGTGTCTGTCTGTCTGTGTCTGTCTGTCTGTCTGTCTGTCTGTCTCTCTCTGTCTGTCTGTCTCTCTCTCTCTCTCTCTCTCTCTCTCTCTCTGTCTGTCTGTCTGTCTCTCTCTGTCTGTCTGTCTCTCTCTCTCTGTCTGTCTGTCTGTCTGTCTGTCTCTGTCTGTCTGTCTGTCTGTCTCTCTCTCTCTCTGTCTGTCTCTCTCTCTCTCTGTCTCTCTGTCTCTCTCTGTCTGTGTCTCTCTCCCTCTCCCTCTGTGTCTCTCTCCCTCTCTCTGTCTCTCTCTCTGTCTCTCTCCCTCTCCCTCTGTGTCTGTCTCTCTGTCTCTGTGTCTCTCTCTCTCTCTGTCTCTCTCTCTCTCTCTGTCTCTCTCTCTCTCTCGAATTTTTGCGGTGCTAGTAGTAGCAGGAAAATTATACACGTTTTGAATTTAACATACTTCATACTTATTACAGCAAAAGTAATGTTTTCTTAATAAAAAATATAATATATTTAGTTGTGATGGCGGGACGGTTACAAATCCAAAGTTGGCAGAAGTTGCGACTGGTGACATGACATGTGATGTTGCTTGTGGCTGAACGAAGTGTTAATTTTTTCTTCTTGCAAAAAATACCTAAAATTACTACATCAAATTTCTACACGTTATATTTTTTAAACCTACCTAGGCAAGTTATGATATTGTGTTTCCATAGCAGTAATGAATATACTCTGTGTGTGTATGATTGCAAATAGTAGATGTGTGAAATTTTATATGATTTAGCAGAGAACTGTGTTTGTCACCACCACATACAAAAAAAAGTGACATGAATTGCGTGCTTGAATTTACTTTCTTTTTGTTGGACTAGTTTCTTTTTCATTTTAATATTTATCCAAACTGAGGTCCACATTTTAATGAAATAACCCAACTCATATCAATAACAAGAGGTTAAATGTTACAGTTCTTTCCCCCACAGTTGTAACAGGGTTAAACAGTCATTGCAAATTGTATTACTNCACGGTAACTTCAAGATTTTCTGAAACCCTGCTAAATATCTACTTTCAGGGAGCCGATTATGTATCCTTCCGCAGTATGTAAACAAAACATTGCCATGTCTGTCATACGTTTTGTAAACAGTGCCATGTGGGAACTGTCAAATATTTTGTAAACAAACAGTGCCTTGTGGGAACTGTCA
>NQII01006858.1:0-108045 GCA_002778355.1 Clitarchus hookeri | reverse complement strand
GCGCAGGGGGGCGGGCGGGACTGCGGGAGCGACCGACAGTCGACTCGCCTGCGCTCGGCCACGCTCGGCGCTCGCTCGTTTGCGAAATGTAAAAAACCTAACAAAAGCCGGACAAGCCGGACACCGTTTATTTTGGCCGGACACGCAATCAAAAAGCCTAACTATGTCCGGCTTTATCCGGACGCCTGGCAACCCTACTCGAGATAGTGGACAACCTTGTGCTGATGGAAACTGAATTCGCCACTATAGACTATTGTTATGATCATCCCCGTTGTGCAGTCCCTGTCATAACAAATACCTGTGAAGGACGCCACAGGCGAGTTTGGTAAACAAAGAAACCATTACAAAGATCCGGAGTGAAATTTCTAAACTGTCATAGCAATGTGTAAGTAACACCAGAAAATGTAGGTCTAGTGAACATCAGGACATTCCTGGATAATCATAACAAACTACAAGAAAACTCCGCCTCTAGATCGCAACGGAAGCCAATCACAACACATTACGTTAATCCTTACACGTGGAGGGGCGCGAAGAGTTGAGTAACTGCGAGGATTGTCATCGGGACAGATGGCGATTGTCAAGGGGCGAGGTCAGCTGCTGGACCAGGTGCGGCGACGTCCTACCTCGGGGCGGCGAGGCCAGAGTGTGAGGCCAGGTAAGTTCCGTCTTTATTACGATCTCCCTCTAACATAATTAACCTTCCTTACTATAGTTTCTTCTTTGGTCGCATGTCTTAAATTCTACGTATCTATGTTATAACTGCTGGAGGTGGAAATTAAATACTTTATTTATTCTTTTTTTTAGTCACCTTCTTCTTAGGTTAACCTTAAAAAATTACTATTAATTCTTTTTATGTTCTTATTATGTGTGGAGTCAGCTCATTTCACTATGCATTGCCAATCCTTAGATTTACATGCCACCTAATTACAAAACGTTGGCAAATTGTGATGCCGTTATTGTTATTGCAAATGATGTCATCGTAAGAAATTACCTCGCAATAGTATGCGCATGTCTTCTCTTATCTAAGTCACTTTCCTTTTTACAATTCTCTTTACTGGCGCCCTCATTAAATACGAAAGCAATAGTGAGTCACAGCAAAATGCAAAACCAATTTACAGAAATATTTTGCAGGATACATAGGCATAATGTATTGTAGTCAGAGATGACAAACCTGCGCACAGGCAATATTTTTGTTTTGAAATTTATACCTATGAGAGTGTGTAAACACAGAGAATGACTAATCAACTATCCGGTTTTTGATGACAAAAATCCCCGATCTGTTATTATTTCTCGTACGAACATGTAACTATATTTTCTCAAAATTTTCCCATAATATATATATTTTTTATTTTTTTGCATTTTAAAGATGTTTGACAGAAGGCTTACTGTGATAATAAGCTGGACCTATTACTACAGCAATATCAGAAATGACCGAAAAATTTGACGGATCGCTCGTGATGTAATGCAATCGCGTTTTCGACACCACCAGACCGCAGTACTGTATGCACGAAAATGGCCGTTATAGAGGATATAACGAGATGGCAATTACATGGAACGTACCAGTAAAATAGGAGTATTGCGTTTGTTTGCGTATATATTAGGCCAAAAACTGAAATATTTGTTGCTGTAGTTAAATTCCATAAACTAGTGGTTTATCCAGGGGTTTCTATGTGATAATTTGTTGAATGTTTTGGAAATTACGATCATATTTGATGGAATATTACATTATTTAACAAAGTGAAAGATAAACTAAAAAGGTCTGCACTCAGTATAATTACACCGGTATTTTCAGAGCATATTAAAATATGCTTTGTGAGAGAAGTTTTTTAAAGAAACGCAACTTTTCGGGAATAAGGCAAAAATATCTGAAAAAAGGCACTTCTGGGATTACAGAGTATGTCGAAATATTATTAAATAGAGTGTGTGAATATAATTATTTATAATTTTTTAGCCTGCTTTCAGAAGGAATAAAGGGCTTATGTGATCACTTTTCTGAGTGTGTATGTGTGTATAAATGAGTGTGTTTAAGGAAGTTTGCGAGGACGAACGTACAAATTTCTATTGGCGCTTCGAGGACCTCGAACGTTGCGAGAATCTCGGCCAGGTTCTCGGAAGGAAATATCACGATTTTGAAGTCTAAGGGACGCATCTGGCCCAGTGGTCAGATTTTACCTTTGTCTGAGCGAGTCCTCGTAACGAACGTAGAGATTCAAACTCTCAGTGCAGCTTACTGCCGCCAGGAAGTGCTCTTGTCGATTGTCGTTACACAGGGAATGGATCGAGGACTTGGATACACACTTCCTGTGTACACACTGAACCGCAATCTCGGATTTAATTTTCCTTTGTCACCTTTCTTTCATGATCTATAATTTCACCATGTTTCACAATTAATCATTGGGACGCTTGCTTGACCACTATGACATCACATTCTATAAATTTCAAGATTTTTCCAGGTATAAAATTAATGCTCTTTCATTCCGTTTCACCAAAGTCGACTTCACTCAAACCTGCCATCTTGGCATCATGCTTTGTCACTCCACATCGATTTAGCAGCCTGCTTATTACCCTCGAACTACCATCATGGGTTAATTTTCCTTGGTCACCTTCATTCTACTCATTAAACAAACCATCAAATAACACTACCTTACTGTAGGATTTAACCACTTGTGTAAAACATATATTTTAAAACCATTTCTGTTCCATCTCATCTAGCAAATCATTCTTATTGTTTGTCTGTTTGTGTATTTCTTGTTAAGAACTGTTACATCTGATCCCATTTAAGAAAAATAAGTTGATAGGTTTAAAAAAATTTAAGAGGTATAAATATTTTGTTTCAATAAAATATATTTATTCACAAGCATATACAAGCATGTGAGTTTTCATTCCTGGTTGACTCTGATACATGGTAAACCAACTTCCCCCTCGCAATATTCGTATTTCCTCCAGGTCAGGGGAAATGTCGAGGGACCACACCCACCACAATGTGAAACTGGTTGCAAGTGTCTCCTCCTAAAACGCGGACCTCATCCAAAATGCCTTGGACAGTCAGCCTCTCATTGCCATCCAACAACTCTAGTGGAAAAGGCCAAGGCTCCGAGTCGATCGTATGTTCTCTCAAACGTGTTGGGCTCAGACCTAGTTGTGAAAAACAATCTGCAAGCGGTGATGTTGCAGGTTTGGTATCTTCCATAGTAATTGGCGGCAGCCCATAAACTGTGCTGATCAGCGCATAATAGTTCTAAGTTGAAGCAGGCTCTTCATTTGGTAGCAGGATAGCAGATTTCTCCTCAACATCAATTAGCCCATAGAAACCATTCATTGCCTCATTGCCGAGCGAGTCATGTTCCCACTCGTCTGGCATCTTGAGGGAACTGATGTCGATTGCTGAGATTTTGCTGTATTTGTATGCTTCTCAGTTTAACTGTCAAAGGTCAAATATGTAAGTAATTTGTCTGCGTTGATCTCGCCACTTTAGAGAGCTTGGGACCTGCAACACTACGAAAGTACTGAGACATATTGATGCAGTGTAGGCAGGGTTACAATGCCGAACAAATATCCCAATGTATTAACAACATTACAGGAAATATTATTGAGATCAACGCCGAAACAAACAAACCAGCTCATATACAATACCGAAAAAATATTGTGATGAACATAGTTAAACAATTTTGTAAGAGAGTTATACGGATTAATCAGTAACATTAAAATCAAAAATCAAAATAAAAAATAGCTATTAAAAATAGCCTTTCTGATGTCGCCAATAACCGTGAAGGCTTCAGCGCGGGGAGAGGAAGGACTGTCGCTACGAAGGTTAGGGGTTTAGGAAGTCAATGGCCACGCCTCCACGGCGTGCAACGTGCTTTACAAGACACATTACCCCTGGCTCCTTGTAGTAGTGACTGACTGTGGACAACGGCGAGTACCACGCGGTCCAAGAGGTATAAACAAGTTCTACACGGCAAGGAAAGAGAAGTCATCAGGAGTGTTGTAGAAGCTTGTTATGAAGAGGCAAGGAATGTATATTTGTTAGTTCCTATTAACAAAGCTACAGAGAGAGCTGCAAAGTACACGGGGGTAAGTAAGGCGTCTATCGAAATAGTTCGCAAACAAAGCAGAGAGACCTGGCGAGCCTCAAACAACTCCAGGAAAGCGAAGGTACGAACACAATGCTTACACTGTTCCCCGTATCTCCTATTAGGGGCTCCGACTACCTGCAGTTATTTGGTGCAATCGATTCCTCAGAACGGGCGGACTCTAAGGCCAACTCTTGCTCACTCCTCACTAGCTTCGTCGCCTGTACCCACAAGGCGCTCGACTTGCATGCCGTCTCTACCGGCGACTCGCCTACACGTGATTTTCAGCAGTGAACCTATTTTATTTAAAGGCACACTAATAAAAAGAAAGTGTTTTGACGCTCCTACAAAATATCCAGCTGTTTAGGAATAATCTGTTTTGTACAAAACCCTTGTAATGCACTTCACTCGCCAGACAGTTGAAGACCTCATTACATATGCAATGTGATGAATTTACGTTAATTTTTAGTCACTTTGACACATGAAGATAAATACCTCACGTAACTGCATCAAAGCAAGGTTTATTTTCTTGACTGAACTGGTATGCTTTTCAAATATTGCACCAATAGTAAAGTATCATCCGTGAATTTACAGTAATATATGCAAGTAATATATTCAGTCTACCAAAACCATTGAACAGATTCTCTTTAAAAATTCTAAATTTGGCATAGTCCTCTTAATTATATAACTGCAATTTGTAATGTACAAGTTGAAGGTACTCGATATTGTATTTGAATACTAAAAGTCTCTGTTAAAATTTAAAAAATATGGCAATGTTTATATTGTTGTTAATTGCGCNATATATATTTATACATATCAAATGATATGTATAATTTTTAACAGGAAAATTATTTTGTGGTACTTTTGAACGTACAGTTTGCAATGCTTATAAGCGCACATCGAAAATTAATTTGAAACATATTTCTTATAAAAGGCCTCTGATATTTTGTTTTCTTTATCTATATCAAATAAAGAAATGTGGTAATAAATCCGAGTATTTTAAAGAGAACAAATTCAGGCGGAAATTAAATTATCTTATTTTTTCATTAACTTATTGTTCAGAAACTTTGAGACATGCATTACCAGTATAAATTTTTATGTTTAAATTGTGTACATTAAACCTTAAAAAAGTGCCTAGAAAAGAAATTTATGCACTTTTTTTTTTTTTTTTTTGTAATTTCAGGCCAAAAAACTCGAAAATTTCTATCAATTTGTTTGACAGGCGTGTGATAAGGGACACAATTAGAGAATTTTACGTCGTCAAGAAAATCGTATCAACTGCAGGTAAGCTTATGCCAGCTCTGCGTGAAAAGATTGGGTGGAATTGGAGTAGGTCGTCTCTACAAAGACTGCTCAAAGACATGGGCTTCTTGTGGAAAAGATCACAACCGAAGCGGGTGTTTCCTGTTGAAAGAGCTGGCATTGTCATGCGGCGTTCAAAGTATTAGACAACAATAAAACAGCTGAGAAGAAGAGGCAGGCACATATTTTAGATTGACAAAAGTGGATTGAAACTAATTTGACATTTAAGAAGTGCTGGCAAATTAAAGGTGACGCTGAAGGATTGGTAGAATTTGGTAATGTAACAAACATACTATTTTTTTTCCATGTCGGACAGCAAGAAGGCTTTCTTCTTGGTGGGCAGTTAATTTACAAGGCAAATTCGACGCCAGGTGATTATCAGGGGCAGACGAATGCTCTGAATATTGAGAAGGGGATTTTGCAGCAAGTTTTACCAAATCTGCCACCAAATTCCGTTATAGTTATGGACAATGCACCATATCATTCGAAGCAAGTAGAATGGTCATTGTCCAAATATGACGCGAAGAAAGATATCGTAGCGTGGCTACAAGGAAAATGGGTCTCTTACGACGAAACAATGAGAAAAGCTACTCTCATTGAATTGCTTGAAATCTATCGAACAAGACAAATTATTTTCGCTCTCGACTGGATATTCCAGCAACATGGCCACACTGTAATTATATTGCCCCCTTATATGTGCGATTTTAATGCCATAAAACTAGTCTGGGCTCATATTAAACGCCACATCAGAGCTTACAACACGACTGCATATTTACCACTGCAAGTCTTACAGAGGATAATAATAGAAGCCATAGAAGTCGTAACAAAAGAAGACTGGGTGCGATATTGCAGACACGTTGAAGGAACTGAAGAAGAGTACTGCAAGAACGACTCCCTCATGGAGTTAGCAGTACATGAATTCTTAATCAAACTGAATAAAGACAGTGATGACTCATGATGAAAGAGCAAAACATTTCACACCATGACAGCTGCTGTGAGCAAGAAATATTTAGTGAAAGTGATAGTCGCAGCTCTTGCTTAGCTCAGCCATTGTAAATATTTAAACTAGATTATATCTTGCTGATACATGTACTCTAAAGTGTTATTCATTTATTTTGCTTAATTACTTTTTAAATAGTGAGCTATGAATAGTTTTACTATTCCCAAACCTTCCTAAAAACAGGGAATAAACATTGTTAGCAAGGCTATGTTTTGACATATTGATAGTATATGTTATTAGTTTGTAAAATTGCTATCAATTTATATTTGTACTTATACTATTACATACATTATATTTATTTCATATTTACTTAAGCTATTACATACAATCTTTTTTGTCGAAGCAACTGGAATCATGAATGTTACATGGTGTAATTTGACTATGAATAGTTTTAATTCTTAATACTTGCAAATAAGTAGATTTAAGCTGAATATTTCAATATATTTTCCCTTATTTTACCTTTTTGTTCCCCCACGCTCATTCTTATAGTCACTACATACCTTAATATTAAATGCTCATGTCTTGTTCAGTAATAATTGGTTACAACTGAATACTCGTAACTCAGTATTTTTTATTATGTATGCTTATTTGTCACATTTTAATTTTGGGTCTTTATTGTTAAATTTTATCATCACGTTGTTCTAATAATATTCTTTCAAACTGCATTCAATTGTTATTTGCTTTTTAAATTATAATAGTGGTAAATTGGTGGTTGTTGACCGATTATGTCACTGCAGTTTTAAAATTTTGTTTTTTGGAGGCCTAATGATTTCTTTATTTTTATTCATTGTCCTTTGTCTATTAAATCTATGGTAAGTAATTTTAGAGTTTTCTAATATAACACTTTTAAATGAGTATTGATAACTATTCATGTAAATAAATTATTTTCATTGGTTTGACTTCAGGAATTCGCTTCTTGCAAAAAGTATTCAATTCACAAATGTTATGTAAGCGGCGGTTGAGGCGGTTCGCCTGCCACCACTGTGATACGGGTTCAGTTCCTGGTGACGTCAACCAGGATTTATGCATTTGGTAATCGTGGTTGGTGGGATATCTCGAGGACTCCCGTTTTCCCCACCTTGCGTTCAGGCGCTGCTCCATGTCCATCTCATTTCACCCACACCACATAGGCTCTGAAGACCTCTCTTACGCTAAGACTCATTCAAACCTATCAATCATTCAATTCAATTAACATTGTGTCTCATATTTATTATTGTCAGTCAGTTCGCATTACCAAATAGCTATTACATATATTTAAGTTAGAATAATAACAGTTTTTGTATTTTTTTATTGAAATGTATGCATATTTACTGTACTTCAGTGGTAGAAAAGCCAAACATTTACTTAAATGTGCAAACAGACAATAAATACAAAATAAACATATTACATACAGGAAGATTGTTTGAAACTCTATCTCAGTCAGATGTTGGAATCTTAAAGATTTTAATTATATGTAGACTATTTTGAATTCCACTTTTCAGGAATATTCTACTGACTGGAGAACAAATAAGTCAACTAACTTCGTAAATATATGTGTATCGGTTTTATCACCAACCTCTGTAAACCAAATTTTCGCACAACTCTCTCGCTTACTGGTTTTTCATATTTATGCCTAGTCTTATAACAATCATTCAATTACAGTGAAACTACTTCATTAATATTAAATTACTTTTTGCTGGTAACACTTGATAAAATATTTTGACAACCTGAGTAAAAAAAGTCTTATTATTCTTAGTACTGACTTTAACATTGAGGTTATCCCCATTTACCTTTGTAAAAATGTCATATTAATGCCAATTGCTTTTTAAAGACGTGTAGGTGAAAAAATTAATACATCTACACTTTGCCTGGGACGTAATCCCAGAACATCCCGTACCTTACGCTGGCACGCAACAAACTACTGTATGCTACAAAATAAAAATGTCGGCAATTGATGTGTAGATGTACCTTTTAAACTCTTCTGTTTAAAGTGATCAGTCGAATGTTTGCAGGGCTTATAGCACGTCGTTCAACGGTACACCTTGTTGTCGAAGGGGTTCGGGGGGACGCGACATGCCAAACCCTGGGTCTGCAAGGGGAGTGGGAGGTGAACTAGGTCTAGGGGGACCACCTTTCACAAAGTTTACCGCTAACAGTACATCACAAGTGAATATGTACACAAATATCATAAAATACAATATGTAGAACATAACTAATGCAAAAAGTAAGTTCTATGTATACATTAGAGTACTGAAGAGTTAGCCAAAACATAATGTTTACAAACAGACATGTTGTGCCAATGCAGTGCAAATGTACATTGCAACTGAACGTAGCCATACAGCAGGGTACTAATTCCATCATATAGTATTTTTAACATATCATCCTGCCATGTTAAACCCAATTTGTTGCTGATTTCTGTATATACATTGTTGTGATGAGACCTGATGTTATTTATCTGTATCAGCATTATCGTTTTCTGTAGTAATACTATTTTGTAGTCCTCTAATGTTAAGTTGTTCTTAATTGAGGATTTCTGAATAACTTTGGCTCTCTTGACAGTATTTCCATTGCATCTATACAAATGCATTTTCGCTCTCAGATCTACAAACTCTTTCATATCTTCTCCACAACAATAATCCCTATATTAACCTTCGCTTTCTTAAGTGATGGTCATATAACACTGGTAGGTGCGTGGGTAGGCACTTGTATCAAACTCCATCGTGAATGCTGGGTCGGAGATCAAGTGTCTCAAAAAATCATCTGTCATTATTTCATTTATGAAACTATCTGTATCCATATACAGATGCTGTATATTTACATTATATTTATCATTCATGATGCTGTAGTGAAACTGATACATTACATTAGGGATTGGATTTCTTACACTTTCATTCTGAGCAACTCATATGCTCTATACGATCTTAACTCCAACTGTTAAAGCAATCTTTGTTGTCACATAAAATGTTTCTCTTTTATATTACTTACGAATTAAATTTTCTCATGTATTCTAGTATCAAATATGTACCAACAGATAGTGTTGTAAAACAGAGTTAAGGTTTTGTATGTGACAATATTTAGAAAACAAAAGTTAACATTCACTCTAAGAGTTCATACAAATTTGATAAATAGAGAATTTTTGTATTTTCAAGAGACTATATTTGCAACGATATGTGATTGTCAGTTTGTAATACTTCCTGCTGTATCACAAAATTTACTTGTCAGCATGTCACCACTCACGACTTTTTATAGAATGTGTAATGCTATAATTAATTTTCGTTAAAGAAACCTGATATAATTTTGTAAGTTAAGCCCGAACAAACATAAAGATTTTTCACCGTCTTGTAAAAATAATATTTCACGGACTTTACTTAAGTTATAATGCAAGAACGTTAGAAGACACATCTTCTGGAGTGCATTGGAAAACTTTAAAATTTACATTTTAAAAGTTTTTGTCCTGAATATAAAATAGACACGAACTATAGTGTTTTGTCATGTTCTGCTTCTTAGATCCCGTGAAGTGGAGCGGAATTAGTCCTCACTCTTTGTTTTATTTCTTTGTTTAACACATCAAGTTTAGCATTGTAAATCTTTAGATTGTGATATGTATGTGTTTTCATAAAATGTATGTCAAAATATTTTTTATTTAGACTTGTGTGTGTGTTGTAGTTTGACGTATTTAAATACTGTAATTGGTGCTATTACATCAAAGTTCAATGAATAATTAGCCATGTGGCATTAAATACTTAACAAAATCATTATATTCCATTAAATTGTTTTAATGTGTTGCTAATATATGTTAGATATTTAACATGTTAAGATATAGTGCTATTAAAATAGTTAATTCATAAAATTTGCTGAGTTAAAATTTTCAGTCTGAGACTATTCTCAAGTTATTTATAAAAATACAGTACTTAGCATTTACTATAAAGTCTACAACATGATGTAGTATTTGTTAATCAGTATACAGGATGAGTATAAAAGAACACCCCAACTTTGAAGGTCTATAGTGTCAAAACCAAACAACCTTCAAACTAGATTGACTAATCAAACGAACCGTGGAACCGTGAAGTTTGCTTACCGTACATTCATAAATGTTCAATGTGACCACCATGAGCGACCTGGACGACATCTATGCAATAATCAAACTCGTACCACGCTCTTGTCAGCATGTCCGATGTTACGGTTTGGATGGCGTTCGTAACTCTCGGTTTGTGGTGGTGAGGGGGAAACGAGATCGCTTTCGAAACTTTAATGTGAAGGGGACGGTCTGATGTTTCCATTATGTACAAAGAACGAGGTAGACGATGCCTTCATGTCTAAGCTGGATTCTAGCGATGATGCGATGTTTCATACAATTGGTAAGGTGAACCGGCACAACGTGCGGTTATGGGGCCAGGAGCCTCCACATGACACCACCGAACACGAGCGCGCTTCCCCCTAAATATACGTGTTTTATGCTGTATCCAATGAAACTGGTTCGGCCCTTTTTTTCACTAGCCCACTGTCACTGGAATCCTTTATTTGAACATGCTAAGAGAGTGGATGTTTCCTCAATTAGAAGAGGTGGTAGGGGACTTAATTTTCCAGCAAGACGGTGCACCACCCCATTGGCACCTAGGTGTTGCGGATAACTGAACGAGATGTTGCCGCAGCACTTGATTGGATGAGGAGCAACTGCTGACCATTTTCTTCATTACTGGACTCCAAAAGCCCAGATTTTCCCCAATGAGATTTTGTTCTGTAAGGGTACATAGAGGATTAAGTGTTTCCGCCACCATTGTCGGCTAGTATTGACAAACTCAAAGCGAGAATTATGGATGCCATCCAAACCGTAACACCGGACATGCTAACAAGGGTAGGAACGAGCTTTATTATCGCGTTGATATCGTTCGGGCTGCTCGTGGTGTTCAAATTGAACATTTATGAAGATATGATAAACAAACTTCACAGTTCCATGGTTTAATTGATTGGTCAACTAAGGTTGTAGGTTGTTTGGTTTTGATATTATAAACATTAAAATTCAGGGTATTTATTTAAACTCATCCTTTATATCTGTGCAAATGCCCATCATTCCTAGACATTACATGAAATAGGACTTTATGTTGTAGTGGCGCTGGAATACAAGAAAACCTATCGCCAATCAGCATAGCCCACCACTATTGTCACAAGCAAAAATCCGTGAGTGAACCCACCAGTGTTCTAACCCGGTTGGCCGTTGAGGGAGACGAGCGACCTGGCATCTACGCTACCGCTGCACCATGTTGTAAAGATGGCAGCAGGAACAGTTTTCCAATAGACGGCGTGCACACTCCACAGGAGAGGCCGGGCTCAGTTCTGAGCTGTCAGCTAACAAGCCACACAGCCGGGCCAGCAGGCGGCAACAAGGCTGTGTGCAGAAGTCGAGGAGAAGCGTTGTCTAGTAGAGCGAGCAGCCTCCAGAGAGAGAAATATCTCCAAGACGGCGAGGTTCTGCCAGCTCGTGTTGCCCGTCGCTCGCCGCGTGGTGAGGACATGAGGGCTGCTGTGGCAACTGTGACGAAGTCCCTAGCTTTATATATTCATACTATCAGAGATCCACATAACAAATATCTTTTCCACGCCTACATTTGAAAATATTCAAAAGTAATAAGTGATGTTAAATATCTAAAGTAAATTTTTTTTTTTCAGTACTCTAAGCCAAGTAATTTGCTCGGCGCAACTTCTTTTTTTTCATGGTTCCACACGACATAACTTGAACAAATTCCTGAAGTATACAAGTGCATAAAAAAAATGCATGTAGCTGCACCGAATCTACTATATCAAATGCAATTATGACATATGACGCCTCAAAAATCCTAAGTAATAAGGCCGGACCATCACCTTTAGCCAGAAAAATGTCATATCAGCTTTTCATATCACAGGTTTTAACGTGGCAATATTTTAAGCAACATATAAATGCAACATAACGATGCATCCCTGATGGGCTATCATTACATTAAAAAAAATAGAACACATGCCGGTAGGAAATAATTGTCATAAAATCGGGGCGATTATCAGAATTTCATTTTATGGTATCCTTATAAGTTTCGAAGGAGGGTTTCAAGGAAGTTTTAAGATGAAATCAGAGAGATACGTCATAACAGTATCAGTTTTTTGTCCTTTAGTATTGTTATAAACACCACTTACTAAGTTATTACAACTCCCATATTTTCACGGGTATACAGTTAATATACGGAAACGTGCTTCGTAGTAATGTAAAACGTAACTCAGCTTCGTACGTACAAAATACAGAAACTTTCCGTATTTCCAACAGCTTGATGTTCCTGAGAAACAAGCACTACCGAGGCTTTACGGAGAGATCTTTGCCAACTTAACTGTAACAATTATCGTTGCCGCAGCAGATAGGATATCCGCGTCACTTTAACCTATTCTTTCATACATATTCAATAAGTCCGAGCCACCTGCAGCGCTAAGTTTAAATAATAACACTCCCAAATTAATGCAATATGAAAAACTGTCACACATAACATGTGTTGTAATCAAATTTTAAACCTTATTGCTTTTGTCGGGTTGTGGTAGCAGAGTGGTAGGAGTTGCGGCCACCCAAATTTGTGTATCCAAATTCCGCAAAACCAAATAAAATTAAATTTTAAATTATTAAAGTTTTTTGTTCACCAATGACCACCTGCACAAAGAAAATTAGATATTATTTCCCGAGTAGGAGAATACAAACCACTAGTATGATGTGACCATTTTTTTTTCTGAAACGGTACACTAGTCAATTTTTATTTTGAGTAGGTAGACTGAAAAAAGAGCATGTTATCAGGATTAATACACATATTACTTATGTATTTTTTTTTTTTTTTCAGCTGAACAAGATTGCTTTAATATATTAGGCGAAGATTTTAATTAGGAGTAAAATTCCTGCAGGTTTTTTTCTGCTAATTTCTGCCTTTGCAGTCAACATCGTTTTAAGTACTGAAACTTGCAGTTGGTTCTTTTTAGCGCTCCACAACTTGTTCATGAGCGAGACCACACGCTCATCTGGTGCAATTATATAAGGCAGAAAAATGATATATTCAACAACTATACGAATGTGAGTACGATTGAGATTATTGTTAACGAAGATTTTAAATAACTCTACCCAACGTATTAAATTTTTATTATTAGTTAATTAATATGTTTGCTCCATTGATAACAACGGGACATTTTGGTGTCCCGAAGCCTGCATCGGGGACAACGGGACAGAGTGCTGAAAAACGGTACTGTCCCGTTCAAAACAGGACGTATGGTCACGTGACACTAGCAGCCAGTTTACGAAGTGGTCCCGTGTTTGTTATTAAAAAAAAAAAAACAAAAAATACAGGAATCTTCAATTTAATCTTATAGAAGGATTTTCTGTCAAATATATCAGTTATTCGTATAAGCATAAAACGGGATAAGTAAAATTTTATATCTTTTTAATACCATCTTTTAACATAGATTTCTAGATAATTTTTATTAGTATTTTTTTGTTATTTCGTACAATTATTTTTTTTCATGAAAAGTGTTAATTAGTGAGACGAAACCCCCCACTCAAAATTATTAACTAAATAGGTTGCTGGGATTTTAAGTGTTCCAGAGTCTCCCCTCTGTGCTTGTGTATTAATAAATGAAATACCCAAAATTGGACGAATTTTCTGAAAGACGAGGACAGCCACACACATTGCTTGAGTAACAAGCTCATGTGTTACTCTACGCTTATTTGACGTTATCCGGTCCGTTTTTGGCGATATTAGCATTCCACGCATGTGATTAACAGCTGACATATTAAATAGTTAGTATTAATGAATAAGTGACGGAACGGTGTGAAAGTGCAAAGTCTCGCAGATTGAGAATGAGGAGGGTAACATTAGAATAGCGAAACAAGTACATCTATATTTTTATTTCTGAGGTAATCCGATTAGTAGGTACAAATATTTACCCAGTACAACAGGTGCAAATATAAATATTCATAAAAGAAGCGTTTGCTTCAAATGAATTACAGTTCGAGCACATGAAAAAATTTACTATATGATACAGAAAAATAACCTATGTGACAATACACACCTTGTGACAATAACTTATGGAAAGGCAAACATCTATCTCAAACTTTTTAATGAGCACTATATCCATTGCACGTTAATACACTACAGAAAATGACGCAGTAAAAATACTCATATTAAGACCACTAAATATTTACACAAAAATCACTCTGTGTTTCTTACAATATCGCGATAACTAATAAACGAGCAAGCCCCTAAGAGTTCTGCACAGAAGTCACTTTTCCATACGATCGTGGTATCTTGACGCCGACGAACAAAAATAGCGGGCGACTACAATTTTCTTACCACAAAGCATTCATATCGGTTCTTGACCACGAAAAACCAATTATTCATTTGTGATTTGGAAGAACAGAATTTGAACCAGATACTACAAATAACGAAGGTTGCAAGTCACAAATAATTGCATGAAAGAAAATTATGGCACAGTAACATACCAATGGAACATAGCTCGCACCTGCAATATACAAGGAGCAATGTCGAATTACTTGTAACTGAAGGCCGTTTGCACTAGCACAATTATCAATACAAGGTACAACAAAGAATGATTGAGGGTCATAAAATAAATAGAGCCACTTTTTTATATAAAGTGATTTATTTTGTGACAATTAGTTATTTTTTGAAACCTTCGTCAGTAGTAACGCCTGGATACTTACAAAGAAAGATAAAAATTTACTGAATTGTACTATTTTGTAATCCTTCATATGGATGTACTCATGGTCTTATCATAATATTACATGACCGTTACTAATTTTGTTAGTAATGATCTTACAAACGCCTTTCAATGAACGTTTTCACCCATAGTTAAAGGCTCAACATGTACAAATCGCCACCAATCAGGTTATAACTAAGCACATTCCCGTCCGTACTTGCTGCCTAATTCAACAACTGACAAGTCGCGATTAACTCAATGTCATCAGCTGACTAAGGTATTATATAGGGTGGTTTTTATGTGTGTTAATGATGCTTACAATATTAATTAATGTTTTTCAGAGCAACGCAGGTTGACTGCCACTTAAACTTTTTTTTTCTGGCTAAATGTGCGATTTTTTTTTCTGTGCACCGGCTCAATGATGTCACATAAGTCTGTCTGTTGGTCTGCATAGATGATTTGCAAACCCACTCAACTTAGTTATGGTAACGTCATTCACCTTTCTCGTGACAGCATCGCCTTCCAGAAGCAAGTGAGAGATAAGCGGTGGGATAGACAGCAGTTCTGTTTCTCTGAATATTGTGACTCTAATGTCACCCTGAACTCCGGAACACTNCTACATTTAAGAAAATTACGTAAAGTTATTCTTGTTAAGGTAAAATATATTGATTTTGATACAATAATAAGGAAAATTAAAACATTTTTTTTTTTTTTTAATGAATAACATACATCTAACAGTATGATAATGGATCAACGCAGTAACAAGTGGGTGGTTACCATTATTCATATTTACTTATCATCCACTGGGTTTAGAATCCAGCTCCCAGTAGGATTCCTCGACAGCTGTATAGTTCCTCCAGATGCGGTTAGTAACACCAAAAATGAAGGTGATCTGCGTGGACTAAGTAGCTTAGTCGTTACCTTGGTGTCACGGATAAGGTTAGGGCTGGGTGAAGGTAGTTATATTAGTAGTAGACATTAAAATGTTCTCCCTCAAACGTTAAGCGTAGAAAAGGCTAGGTCCTCTCTGTGTTTATATGATTTCCTACTTTCCACACATCTATGCCTGAAAACGAGACCTGGTATATTTAACAGTCTATAAAACAGCCTTGCTGTGGTAATTGAATATTGGCGATAACAGCACCACATACACAATGCCTGGGACGTTGATTTGTTGCGTTGCAAGTCAACCTTCAACGTGCATTGTTAGTGTCAGATCGCCTCAACCTGCTGTGTGAAACGAGGGTCGACTGTAAATTGAAAATAAAACCATCGCTCCACTTCGACGTTTCTCAACTCTACCTTTCCAGCACATCGCAATTCGACTGAATACGTAACATTTGTATGTTTCAGCTATAGAATTCCTCCACTGTGTTCTGTCCAGAGCCATGTTTCAACACTTCTCAGCAGCTGACGATATGTACTCCAGTCTAATGCTGTGACTCACCCTTCTTCAAAATCCTCACAAAGGCAACCATTAAACTACTGGCCTACTACATTTGTTAGCGTATACTTACATTACGTGTATCGCCACGTATTCCTCAGCAGTATACTTACATTACGTGTATCGCCACGTATTCCTCAGCAGTATACTTCCCCGTGAAACAAACATCACTCCTGCTATCGTTTATAATATTCTATGTCAGATTCTTATAGTACTTTTCAAGCGCGTCACATTTAATTTTAGAGAAATATAAATGTATATATGTATATGTATTTATATTGTAAACATTTTAAAGCAAATTTTATAATTTCCAATGAACTGGTACAAATTCTCTTCATTTTTATGTAACTTTTCAAAGTAACGTAAAACTGCATCATTGCTTTCGAACATATAGCTATATATGGCTGAATAAATAGTAGTTAGAAAACGTGTTAATTTTTCTCACGTTCGAGGAATCCTTGCGTTTTTTTTAGCAAACTATCTACTCTGCATATATCACCAATTTATAAAAACTAGACAAGAAGGAACAATATTATTGAATAAATTTTCGAATACTTTTTGGTGGTATCATTTAATTTCAAGTGAGTTTGTTTTGCATTACACATTTAATCAAATTAAAGAATTAACTTTTGGTTTACAAAGACCCTAATATTTGATAATCAGGAAAAAATTTATGATTCATTGAAAGTTACAAAATTTTATATCAAGATATTTGTTCCATTGAAAATACTTTGTAAAAGACATCGTGCAATACAGTTGACCAAAAATATGGTTTTATATGTACAAGCATTAAATAAAAAATTAAAATATATGTGCGACAGATGCACATACACCTCAAGTAACGTCAGAGTAATGACGTTAGTTGGTTCAACGTGTTAATAAAATATGGCAATGTGAATTAAAAATTTGTATAGGTAACACAAATTTGTGTAATTGAAGATTGTATTACAAGATATTATATTCTAATAATGTAATCGTAACATAGAGTAAGACCCGGAACCGTCAGTAACCAGGATAAAAACAAGTTTTACAAATTAAACGTATTATATCATTTTTGAAAATGTGTTGCAAACAGTTTTCCACCTGTTATCAGACTATGCAGCAAGCAACACACAATGCCGTAAATAATGCGAGAAGTTGAAGCTCCCTTTCTAATGTATATTACTCTCAAATATTTAATTCAAGGAAATGAAATGTGCTTATTACATTTTTAACATGTAAAAATATAAACAGCTTTGTCAAAATTTCTGAAAAACTATTGGAACAAATATCCAGTCCAAATAACAACATCGACAGATATTTCACACTATTTTAACTATTCACTTAATTTTATTCACTTCGTCATACGAAACACTTCTAAAAACTGCAAACAGCAATCATTTCATTTACTCAAAGTAATTCAGGAGATAAATTTCATGAAAATTACAGTATATGTCAGCCCATATAAATGAAAATTCTATTAGTAGTTCAGGAAAAACATAAGCATTCATAAATCACAGGAAACACAAAACTAATTCTTAACAAGACATTTATAATACTAGTAGAACACATTACTTCCATTTAATACATACTAATTACTTCGTGGATGAAAATGCATTGGAGAATTCGTTACAAATTCCATTAAAATAATTGTCATAATGTTCTGCACTTGATACACTCGATTCATAGAAAAATTGTTATTAATAATTTTTGTCTTTTTAACAGGAGTGTGACAAAATATGCGTACAAAAGATAACTAAGCACCATGTATATATCATCTTAATTAATTTGCCTTTTGGGATGTCAATAATCAAACGTTTTCGTCCAAAATATATAATATATATATATATATCTGTGACGAAAATATTTACTATCTGACAAATTTTTCTTTCGAATATCATATGTGAATAAACACCCAATTTCTAATAACATATATATAACCACATATATAGGGCATTACATGATTAAAACGTTACTTAGGAAAGCATTAATATCCATAAATCCCCAAATTCCATTAGTCAACAATATTATAAATAATTTTTAAACCTATAAATGTGATAAAAAATTTGGTTAATATATCTGTTTTCCTAATATTCGGTGTAACAAAGTGTGTTTTTAATAAATGATCGTTCTGTAATAAATCCTATCATAAGATCCTCCAAAAATTGTTTTGAGATAGTTTTCTTTCGGTTGTTCATGTTTCGTACACCCAATTAATAATAGATGTTGAGTGAGTTACCGCATAAAGCCATGTATCATTAATTGGAGATTTTTGTGACATTTTCTTTCTTCCAGCTATGTGGTATCTTCCCTATTTTCGAGAACATGTCGTTAATATGAAAAAGGTTCCTCATATCTTAACAGCATGGCATTCCTACCACATGACACTTTATTTTCAAGAAGCTTTCGTTATTAATTTAAACATAAATCATCAAATATTGTAGTTTATGTTAAACTTCAATTAATATTTCATATTGATTGATATGTAGAATTACATCGAAAGAAAATCATCTTTATTTATCTTTCCATGGAACTTTCTTACAAGTGTTTAGCTAAATATATACTATGTTGTTTTCGTTTGTTAATGCAAATCGTGTTATTTCAATTTGAGATATCTTTCTTATTATCCTTGGTGCGCTTTCTTTAAAAATAGCTTCCAATAATTATTTTTATATTCATATTCTTATTTTCCTAAGGCAGGATTCCTCATCTGTTTAAAAAAGAAAATTATTTCTCTAACTGATTTGTCTCTTTGTATCCAACACAATCTTAGACATCCAACTTTACATTAATCCTGCTATTTCAGTGTGTATCTTATCCTATACTCATCATTGTAATTTATTCTGCTCTTTAATATTAATTTTTTTACCCTTGACTGATAAACACACGGCAATCTTCTATATTTTTTAAAAGGATACGATGTTTGTTTTAAGATTGCTAAAGTAACCATATTCCCTTGACAATTTTATAATAGATTTAATTCGAGTATTTGAATATGAAACTAACACTATTCACAATATGTTATTTGTGACTGTGAAATTAAAGTCACCTTAAATTAACAATTGCTCTCATTTAAAAACTGTTCTAGTTTTATATTTTTTTATAAATTAATTGATTATTTTGTGTTACTTTCGTCTAGTTGACAAACTGCAATATGTGTTTTATGATTCTCTGTGCCTTCTTTATATTCGTAGAGAAAATATTAAATTGACATAGACATAATCAATTAACATTTTCACAAAAATTATAGAAACATGAATTGTTTCACTTTCTTTTAGAAAGTTGTTTTGTTCCAAGACCTTACAGAGCGTTGTAGAATTTACCACAAACTTGTATCCTTTAAGTTATGTCTTTGAATTTTTATGTGATTCTATATTACTCGGAATATTTAGGCTACTCTAGAAATCTGAGAATTCTTATTCTTTTTGTGGTATTTATTTACATTATTTAAAATACTTCAATAATAAATTAACGAGAAATATATTTCCGTTTCTCATTTTCAAATAAATTGTATTATTGAAAAGAAATCTCCGAAGCTAGACAAATCACTGAGAGTTATATTTTTCTAAAGTGATTACTGTTCACTTATGCACTGTTCACGATATAGTGAGCACTTTTGAAGCCCTGGTTACTTTTTCTTTCAGCAGATTGATATCCTTCCGCTATTTGTTATAGTAAACTCTGCAGCATGAATAATAAACACAGTGTATACATATCACCATACTGAAAGTCAAAAGTTCAAGGCCAAAATGAAATGTATTTATTAATTAATATGTCTGATTGGACTGCTTCAAGAAGTTCTCACTATGACGTGAACATCCTATAGAAAACGTTTTCAAACATTTAAAGTATTCAACAGAAAATCTTGTTTTTGAGTTGTAATATTTTATCCTTTGGATAAAAACGTGGCACAATTGAAGTGTTTTAGTATCCTCCATTATTTGTGCAGTCCTAACATACTGTTCCTCCGCTGCAAATGAAGTTCAGGTTCCTTACCTTAGTCCTGATACGGGACTCTAGCAAGGCGTTGCCATTCCGAGCCAACCTGTCCTGCCTGGCTAGTCACAGGCACAACCAGATCTCGTATACAAAGCCCATGTAAGGAACGTTTACTCACTATTTTCAGCAATTATAACTAAACCTTTACTATGTTAACCTCCCATTTCTTGAGTTTTATAAATATTATACTTCGGAATTAAATTCAGTATCCATTCTATGTCATTTAAATTCGGGTCTATTAACTACGTCTGTGATTCTCCAATGTCTATAAAATAATTGTTATTTGAAGTTTAATAGATACGTTTAAAGCCGTACATATTGTATTGAAGGGTTCCAAGATACATTTTTTTAGGAATGATATTATTGTTAGGCATAGTTTTGGAAATTTCAGGTAAATCTCCACATTTTGCGCAAACATGCTTTCATGCAAATATCTTACCAGTGTACCTTATGTGATACTGCTTTAAAATTATAGGAGTAGAAAATAAAGACATTTTGTATATTTTCAACAGCTAAATTTAGAGGCAGAGTAATGTTCATCGCGTTTAATAACATACAATAATATTCTTCAAAACTTAGAATGCTAAATTCTTACTTCTATGACAGCATACACTCAAAATGAGAGCTAATTGCATTGGTGGAAAAATATTTTGTGTTTTCTTGTGTTTTTGGTATTATAAATGTTCTGAAAATGGTGCAAACACGATATGTATAATAACACAGCCACTGTATGACAGAGAACATGCCACAATATGAAGGCATTGATACAGTAACATGAAAAGTGCTGAGTGAATATATCAATAAGAATGTTATGCATTTGTTTGACATTTCTGGCCACTCACACGAATAGCGTGCGAGATAAGACAGACAAGCAGCATATAAGGACCTCATTCAAGTCGTAATTACTAGAGCGCAAAGTTAGATTTTTGCTTCTTACTTTGCTTGAATAATGAGCCAGGCGTTCTTATTCTTCTAAGACGCCGCGGTACGATGTTCCGGCAAACGGCTCAGTTCACGAGAGGTTACATTGTAGGTCTCTGTACTGCGGGTTGACAATTGCGCCGTATTGTGGTAGAATCATGTTATACCACAAACGTTGCACACTGGGGCAAACGGCATAGAAACCTGGCAGAAAATATATAAACTAAAATGAGCCAGGGTCTGAATAACTGGCAATTCTGAGTGGAGAGGAATAAGAACCAACCTGTCATAGCATGTCGCGCTGTGCGGGACTACCGGCTGCCTGGCAGAGCCTTAGTCCATGCGCAAGTCTGCTGGCGTGTTCACGCACGTGGCAGCAGTTGAAATACAACGTCTGTCTGTGGCGTTTCCTAGCCGGCGTACTTAAAGATAAGCCAAGATTCAGTGCTGGACCCGTCTACGTCAGGTATGTAATGCTATTGTAGATATAAGGAATAACCATCATATATGCTCAAGAGAAATACTACAAGTCTGCAAAGGAAGCACGTGCTTATGTAACATTAACGTGCGATCTAGTTGAAAACGTAACATTTTAGTTGTCTTTCATGAAAGAACATGCATCGATCCTTGTTTTTCTGTGTCACAAAATCGTTCCAAAATAATAAGCTCTTCTTTTCCTGCTATTTGTGTGATTTCATTCGCTACGGCGAATGTTTTAGAAAATATATGAAAACAAAATAAAATTAAATATTGTTGTATTTTATCTAGACATGTTTTTATTGAAGGTTCAAAATCTTTTTCTAACACGAGAAGATAATTTATAGATATAAAGTGACGTTCTACGAGCGGCAATATAGATACAAAATTAAACTTTTTAAGAGAACTGCACACGAAACGAACAAAGTGTACGTCAAAAAACCTTACTGACTTGAAAAAAAAATATCCCCTGTATGTCCCAATAAACTTACCGTTGCATGAAAGCGCACAGAATAAAAGACACTTTGAGAAACGTAATAAGGAACGGCTTGAGCCTACACTTTCAATTTATCAGTGTACAGGGAATTTGGCCGACCAGGATATTCAATTGAAGCTTGTCGTGAGCGCACAAAATGACAGAAAACCAAAGACTTGAGAGAGTCTACACCAACAGCTGGTCTAACATACGCAGATCAGATGAGTTGAAGATATGCAGGTCCCACTTCGCCTAGTTTGTCGTGAGAAAATAAATTGGCAAATCCACGACCTGCTTCCACTAATAACTATAGGGCTCTGAAAATATAATTTTCTAACGAATCTACGGAAGTATCGATTGCGAACAAGGAAATAGTTAATGAATAAATACGAAACATCAAGACAAGTAATTTTCTGAACATATAAAGACATGCGGAAGCCAGTCACGTTTTAGTCTTTGCCATAATATACGGCAAAGTATGTAATGCAATAACGCAAATAACGTCAACGCAAAGATGCTTCCTGTGTGGTGCTAATTCGAAGCAAGTTAGTTACGTAGTGGACATGATTGGGAGGCAAATTTATACAGACAAACCTCAATTCGGCATGTATGTCTTACATGCGTTGAGTGACATGTTCGAATGGCTTTTACATTTGGCTTAGACAATGCCAATCAAGAAGTGGCAAGAGCGAGGAAGTGGCAACGATATTGTAGCCGCAAATAAAGTACAAATTCAGATAGAGTATCGAGAACGCTGTGGTTTTATGTTAGACCAACCTATACCAGGCTTCACCAATACGAATACCAGACATACAGTAACACGGTTGTTTAAAAACCCAGACCATTCTGCTGAATTCAAAAAAATAGACCAGGACATAATAAAGAAAATTAATATAATAGTAATTGTTGTATCATGGGGCATGATATTTACATTTACATATTTCGGGCTTGTACTCATAATACGGCAATATACTTCGTTGAAAGGTATTCATAGTACAACATGTCACCGACAGTATATATGTTTATCATACATGGACCGGAAATTATGACATCAGAATTACTTCAAATATGACAGTTAATAAAACATACCCAGAAATAACGCAAAAAAGATCTTAAAACTTACAGAGAACACTAAACCAGAAATTATAGTCGAGAAAATATAATCATGATAAATTTAACTGCTTCCTTCAAGGTATAGATCCCGTTATATCAACTTAGAGGACAGTCAAATATAAAACCATGCAGAGCCTTCCGAAAGAGGCACAAGAGTTGTTGTTTACCAATCTAACAGTGATGTTGATGAAGATAAGGACGCCAACAGTGACGATGCCAATGGCGATGCTGAGGAAGGTGGATTTTTGATGAATAAATCCATGTAAAGGTGATGATAGTGAATATGAGGATGTTGGTAGTAACAAGACCGATGATGTTTAAAGATGAAAACTTGATGCATTGACATATTATTTGATTCGTTTTCATTTATTGCATTTTGATTATTTGTTGTATTGTTAGAATGAATATAAACCCTGTATGTTATGATCTGATTTCATCTTGTTTACAACCCATTTGATTCTCTTAAGCCCTACTACTAGTCCTGGACAAATGGAATGTTGTCACGTCTGTTTGTTAATCATTTCTACCTATACGCAAATGCTTGTTCTTCTTATGATTCACATATAAATTTATGGCTCTTTCGCTTTTTCCTTTTACATGACGTTCTCTTTAAATTGGTATGCAGCAGGCAGGGCTAGATGCTCTACCTGAAATATTGCCACAAATGGAGATTTAACGTCCCAGTGTGTGTTGGTCACATTTGGCGACAATGTAGCCAGGAAGGAAATGCGTATCATCGTAGTGAGACCGGAGCTCGGAGACGGACTTCAGAGCGCATAGATCGTCACATCAGAGGCCATGTCGTGGTACAACCACAATCCCCGAGTGGTGACATTAAACGAAGCGTACAGGGAGGTCTGGATTCTCCTATATCAATACGGACAGTTTCGCGCCGATTAGTTGAAGCAGGTATGTTGCCTATTCGTATGTAGTGAAGGCTGCCCTTAACACCGAGTCATTGTCGTCTTCGCTTAGAATGTTGTCGCACTAGAGCTGTGAAGGGTACACTATGAAACATTATAATTTGCAGCGACGAATCCCGTACCAGTCTAGCCAATGGTGATCACCGTATGAGAATATAACGGACGTGGGCTTTGGGTAGAAACTTTTGCCATTAAGAAGCGCCACACATCTCGTCAACATCAACGTGGGTTTGGAGAGCAATTAGTGCAAACAGATTCTTATCTATAGTACACATTTTGTGCAAACTAACGAATTGTCGCTGTATTGATGAAATGCTGCAACCCGTGGAAAAACCATATCCAGTATTTTAGATCACTGGATACTTGTGTGTTAATAACAAGTTAATAATATGGTTTTCACATGTTTTACAATCCATTCGTACAGTTTGGTCTGTTTTTTTAGCATTATTTCATGGCATTGCGTGGTTTACGTCAGACACTGTGTGTGCGTGTGTGTACGTATATACATACTAATGTAATATACTAAGAAATCACATTAAATACCGCATGTTTCCCTTGAAAAATTAATAAGAAGCGACATTTTAACATCGTCTTCCGGTGACAGTCAATCATAGGCGATGTTTACTTTTCTTACAATGGCATTACCAAAGCATTGGAAGACTCTGTCAACCTCAAATAAAAGGTAATTTGTGCAGTCAAGGTTCGCTTGCAGCACACATTTCTTCAGTTCATGCTTCGTTTCGATGTTATTAAAGCCAGTTATTCGGGAGATGCATATATTTGGAGCTGCATAAATATTATATTTTTCCAAATATAATACATTTCTAGCCTCATTATATCCCATATCATTTAGTGTAAGCTAGCAGAATTCATATTTTTTGTAGCAGATAATGCTTTCAGGTTCGTCGAAATACGTGGCACATTAGCAAAAATACTAAATAACTATTTACATTCAAATGATAGGGCTTCAGCGACGAACAGCTCAGATGACTTTACACAGAGATCTGTATAATTGTTATATAAATATTTCTACAAGCCATGTATCCATACTCACATAAATATGACACAGAATTATTCCATTCTTTTGTATCCAAGCACTGCTGATTATAAAAATATTAATTTTTAATTAATCTACAATTAAGAGTTCGTGTGGAAAATAATTAACTAATATTAAAAAATAAACCACTTTCCCATTTGGTTTTATGTATATAAGGTATTGTATCACAAACGACAATAGTTCCCTAATTTAGTTGCATTCATATTAAATATTATACTATCACAAATGCATAACATAGATCAAATCAATTTCAAAATATAGTTAAAATTGCATAATTTTATATAGATAACCGACATATATTACCGCAAATGTGTAACAGACTGACACAAGCAATGAAGTAAGTAGTCATGAAATTCTACGTGAGTAAGTGAAGAGATTTGAGAGGCTTAAACAGCGAAGCTTAGAGAGACGATGAGGATCATTGAGGTGAATAAGGAGAAACGCCGGAATTAAGAAGGAAGGGTAACGTGAGATCCTTGGGGAAACATGCCGACGAACGGCATCATACGGTAATATACCCGCATACGAAAATCCGTGAGATGGGCTGGCTTCGGATTAAACCGAGTTCACTTTGGTTGAAAGTAGAGCATTCTAACCGCTCAGCTACTGCGGCCCCCGTAATTATACGTATTTGGCTACTTGGGTCCAGAAAAATACAACTGCAGCAGGACAAGGATATATGACATGGCTGACGCGGCCATGAAGGGAATGATTGGCAGGTCCAGAGTGAAGAAGCCAGCTGCTGTGAACACCAGCTCCTTGCTGGATATCTGGTCTGAGAACTCCTTCAGCTGCACTCGTGCCTCCTCGTCTATTCCTGGCTTCAGGAGCAGGTCCTGAACTACGTCTCCTGTGCTCCCTGCAGCTCTGACAGTGGCATTGCTCACACAGATGACCAACACAGCCTCAGTGATGTAGATCGCTGCCCGCATAATAATTACTGCAATCTCGCCTTTTCTGTAAAAACCAATTGTCATATCTGAAGGTATGAATATAGAAATCAGAGCCATTGATGTGAAAAAAATAAATTATATGAATGCAGATAAAATTACAAACAAAACCAGTACACCATATGATGAGTTAATCTGGGACACGATGTAACTGAGACAATTGTAAACTTTCCTTAACGCCAAGGTATTTTGTATGTGCAAGAAATGTGTGGTGTTTTGTTCTGTGGTTATGGTTTTACGTATGTTCGTCCCCATAATGTCAAGCCATTCGGAATGCAAACAAAAAGTGTTTTCTGAAGTGTTTCTTCCAATTTGCGAACTTCTTCTGTGAGAAACAACATTATTTATTTTTTTCTTGTGAAAAGTATCATACAGTTGGGAATTGAAGAGAGTAAACCGCTGCCTTACAAGAAGTACTACATTTGTGTGGTTGGACACCACGGTAGTTATTATAAATCTGCGTACATAACCAATTTAATCAAATGGATTAAATGCAAATCCAGCGAATACTGATTGTTGAATTGCTGCAATAAAAATAATTACTACATTCGCACATGAAAGACACCATTTCGTGCATTTAGCCCATTTCCTGTAGCATTCGGCCGCGTTTCTGACAAGAGACACGTCCACAAATACAAATCTCTGTAATATCTCCTGACAGTGTTTGTTATTCAGACACAGCCCTATTAATCCAACAGAAATGGCGATGGTAGCATTCACGACGATTATTATGCGCGATATTTCATTCAGATGCTCTGATATTTTACACTTGTTTATCACTAATCTGTACGCAAATTTTACCATCGAAACCAAGAATACTGTGACAACAATGACAGTGTAGACATTGGCTGTAGCGGACCTCTTGAGGACGGGCATGCTGCTGCCATCTTCTTGAAACTATGGGGTTATTGTAAATGTTTCAAGACCCAGCAGTTTTGAGGCAGTTGTAGTAGGCTCTACGCAAGTGGTGAAGTCTGATTTCTCTGCTGATACTGCTGAGGCTGGAACACACCAAGCCGCAGTATATGAAATATTTAAGGCTTTTGAATTTTGGCTCTGATCAAATATCATTACAGACACTTGACAAGTGACAACAGACAATTGCATTATAACACTGTTCTTGCTGAACTCTACAGTCGTGTATTTATTGGCGCATATACCATACATATGTTTTTGGTTCGCCTAAGCACAAAGATTCCCTTGTCTGACTGCCCTCACGAACTTTGTCTCACGAGGGATACATTTTATCATTAGCTCAGAGCTCTTGTGTCTGTTTGTAGCATATGAAACACACATTAATCATGCAAATGAAGAATCAGAATTTTTGAAGTCTAATATGTTGCTAAAATGTGACACGAAGTCATTAGCTCTATTTTGAAGGAATTTTCTATTTTCATATTTCATAATGTGATTTATTTCGTAAAATTACAGTTTCAATTTAATTATGTTGCACCTGTTTCATTGCACGTGTAAATAATAAAAAACAACAGCTTTGAAATTTTTTTTTTTAATAACATAAAAAGTGAAAAACCACTAAATATACACCTCAGTAGATACCTTACACACATGCTGGTTTATTAACTTGAAACTTTCAAAAACTTCTTTTGGGTCCACATTTATACGCAGTTCCTAACCTTCTACCATATATAAATTTAAAATGGGAATTGATCAGAATCGTCGATGACGTTTAGATGTGACATTGTTAGGACCATATTTGTGTTGTCAATATTAACACAAACACTTGCATATAAAACGAAGGGGTGTGAAAGGAAACGTGTTCCGTGCTCCAAAAATTATAAATATATACATAAGTATATAAACGACGATATGAGAGAGACCCACTTGTCTTACACGCGAATTTACATTACTGTTCGCACGACAGATAATGTGCAAGTTAAAATATAGGCATTCACAGCGCCAAAGTTATTTAATAATGTTAAATTTCGAACATGGTGGAATAAGCACAAATCGCATGTATATAAATTTTTGCTTTACATAATATAAATTAGGTTTGTTTATTATATATGTTTAAAGATCAATTGCAGCATTTAAATAAGTGTAATTGCAGGCGTATTTTCTGATAAATTCAAGGAGCTACCTGGAATTAGCGTATGAATGTTAAGTGTTTTGGCGAAATAATTCTGCCTATTAAATAAAATGTTTTACCTTGAGGCGTCTGTAGCAACGTTTGTGGGCGATCGTGAGGAGGAAGAGTACGTCCTTGCTCGCTCCAGGCAAGACTCTGCCTGGAAGACATTCTCCTTGGACTCACTCCAGCCATGGTACGCCTGCAAAACCCACACTTATACAACACGTGACACTCACAACTGATGTCGCAGTTGAGCTGTCTATTTCATTAATAATGATGACCCTCAACATATTATGATGTAGTAAATTTTGCCGAATTGGTAGAAATATTTATTCGATATGAATATCCTTACGTAATGATTTATTTAATTAAGGTAAAAATCAACCGCAAATATGCGCAGTTATAATTATCCATATAAAGAATATATAATATAATTTGATTAAAAACACAATATACAATTATATATTGATACGTGCACATGATTGCACATATCGTCACGTTAATAAGCAAATTCCATAAACAAAACAAAAAAAAATTGTGTGATATCTTCTTAATTTTGTGGCAACATGCAATTTGTATAGATTTGTAAAATAAGTTAAATAAATCATAAACTGAAGTAAATAAAACATTTACACAATTATTGCATGGTCAACATCAATATAAATAAATCTTAATATTTGTTGTGCGTCCGGTACAATACTGGCCAATGTGGAGATATGTACCATCCTTACTACAAGATCTTATTTATTACCTTACATCCGCCTAAAAACAAAATATTTATTTGGTTGAATATGTGTTTCCAATATTTTGAAATATGTTCACGGGTTTCTACAATGGACTCTGCCATTTTCATATTTTTTATTTATCGCAGCTTTCTTAAGCGTACTTTTTATTTGTTTATCTCTGTGCTGCTCTAAATAATATTTTTTTAAACTCTCCTAAACAAAAGATAGAAGAAAGGATATCTACTTACCATCGTGAAGCTAATATGTTTATTGGGAACATCAAGTTTGTTATTAAATGACGTTCCGATGTTTGCAATTATTTTATAAATTTTTAGCTCTTAAAATTTTTTTGGAGGTATCTGAAATAATAGTAATAATTTAATTATGATTCCATATGTATCTTTAAAATGAATTTAAAAACTTATATTTATTTCAATGTTTTTAATTTATTTCTTAAATTTGTTAAATTGAACCTAGTTGATATATAAGTATATCGATAATAATATTATCTCATGTTATAGGAAAGTGAAAAAGTATATTCGAAATTGATTACGCAGTATGCCAGTATTTCAGTTTTAAATTTTGAGATAACATTTGAGGGCAATACAGTTAGAGGTGGTGACCTTTCCACATGTGATGCAAATTTGAGAATCCAATATAGTTAACATTTCTTATCCCTTGTCCAGAACAATTATTTCAGATGAAACCATAATTTATAACAAAATAATAAGTTTAAGTTTTCTCTATCAAAACTTAAAGTTAAAATTCCTACCTACACACTTACAATTAACGAATGTTACTTACCAAATTATTTGGTATTTTAATTAAATTATAAGCGATATCTTGTCATCAAACCGTTAATATTTCCAAAATATAAACTTGGATATATTATGTGTTGTACATATTTGAGGAATAAACCTTGACATTTTTCATTTCGTCTTGTATTTTGGCTGAATTGATATATGTGTCAAAGAACTAAGGAAGAAAATTTTTTAAAATCAATGAGCCGATTTGCCGTTTATCACGAACTGTTTAAGGTTGAGATAAGCATGGAGGTATGGTATACCATTATGAAAAATAAATAAATAATAATTAAAATAATTTTTATGTTATATTTTGTAACTTGAATATCTGATTTTTGTAATGTATTTTACATTTTAATTACGTAATACTGGTAAAGGTCATGTGTCGAAGTAAGCACTAACTGTTCAAGAGGAAGATAAAATTAAATATGCAGGTTTTTCTTCTCTTGTTTGATATTTTCAGTAAAAGTTAGATTGAAGTATGTTACTTGTATTAAATATATGTATGCATTGTATGTTGCAGATAATATTTTTTTTTTTGAGGCATATCTGAGCTTTAGCCTATCTACGTTCAGTTTTAAGTATATATTGAGGGGAAAGTGAAACAAATTTGGGGTGTCTTTAATGTGATTTAGATGTATTTGCGACATGCCTACAATAAAAAAATATATGCTTTATATTGAAATTTCCTTAAAGACTGTTTTTGTTACGCTAATGAGTCATTCATAACGAGATTGTTGTACCCAAAAAACATAAAGTTCATGAATGAGTGACACGATAGTTGCAAGACTAGCAGAAATGTTGGAGTATTTACTATAAGCGTCTAGATAATTTTGTGGGAGTGATTAAAGTGCAGGATTTTTTGAATATGTTTTATAAGTTTAATAAATTTTAGTGTAGGGCAACACGTTTATTAAACAATGTGAGTTATTTCTTAATGTGAGCATAGTGATCGTAGAACTTACTTCGCTTCTAAGAAAAAGCACTGCTAATTGGCATGACCATGGTGTCACAAATTTATCATAACGCTAGAAATAAATAAAACACAAGACGCGTACTCTGTAAGCAATAATTATTATGAAGAGTACTGTACCGCTACCACTTGAAGAGAGATAAAAACCGCAAGTACAGGAATACAACATTTGTTCATAGTGATGGCCGTTGACGTGGTTGTACGGCGGCACACAGTACCACTGTACTCGAGGCAGCACACGTGGCTGTGGTGATGATTGTTGTCGTCTACTTGACTTTGCCACGTGGTTCTAGCAGCAGCTCATTACTACTACACACTTCCCTGCCATTCTGTTATGGACACACGAGGCAATGTTTACCCGCGAGGGCATCTTCAACAACAAGGGTGCGTCTGGCGTTTTATTCGTAGCACAAGGATGCGGATCCAACTCCTTGATTAATACATAATAACACTCTTCTTTAAACTCCCTTGCATTCCCCAAAATATTTAAACTAACTTCAAAAACATTAGGTATATTACTGTTGTCACGTACCGGTACGTAACAATCATTTAAGTATAAACATGTAATTATAAGAAAATAATTTTATATTTCTACTTACCTACCGGGATGAAAGAACGTTTGTAACACATGTTATTATATAAAACCTGATTTAGATTATGACCCGTCCCACTTAACGTATTATTTTACTTGAAACAGGAGAATAAATGCAATAAAATCAAAATAAATATAGGTATTAAATGTAATAAGATGATTTAAATTTTTATTTTATTTTTGATCAATAATAATGTTAAAAACAATCATGCTTAACGCATAAAATTTTCTCATAAATGTGAAAGAGAAATCTTAATTCTTAAGTAAATTGAATATTTAAGTTTATGCATAATGAACTCCAATAGGGCGGATAGTCGGTGAGATTGAGGGTAAGTACGGTGTCCTCCGAACAGACTTAAGCGTCCACAGAAGGGCAACATGCAATACCTCGTATGCCATGCTGACATAAGTTCAAGGTGTATGACGTCACTTCTGGTTGTGAGTAATGTAGTTGGTAAGGCCACTACTAGACAATGGCGAAGAAAGTATTGTATGACCCTGTCTGTAGCTTTGGTACTGTCACGGGCGAGTGCCCTCGCAATCTACCTGTACTGGCCGACAGTCTAACCCAGGACCACACACTGGAGGCTGTGGGTGCATTCTGCAAGTCTGAAGCCGGAGCGTTGTAGAAATCTTGAACTAGAATTATTTAAATATATTATATAAATTTGTAATTAAATTAGTTTATTTAATTTTAGCATAATTATTTTATTCAATATTTAGTAAACCAAAAGTATTTAAATTTTAAAATTATTAATATATCTGAAATTTACTAAAATAATCTGTTGAAAACCTCCAGAAACTAGGTTTAAGCCACCGAAGGTCCAAACACTCTTCTTGGTCAGGTTCATACACACAGTCGTAGTAATCAAGTATATCAGGAAAGTAGAATGAATCAGCAATTGCAGCGTAGACGACCAGGATTGAAATCCAGAAATCTCAGAATGCGAGGCCAGAGAAATACCTCATCGCCAACTCGTTCGATTACGGTGTTCATAATTTTAAATATATATATTTCCTAAATATCCCAGAGCGTGATTACTGCATATATGAAAAATACACAAGCACGTCAATAATTAAAAATCATTTTAAACCACTTTTATAAAACAGAAAAAAATTTCGATTCCATTCTGCGACGACTTATAAAATAAATTATGGCAACGAATACCTTGTACACCGCGAAAACATTTTTGTTCCTACTGTGCAATACAACAGAAAACCAAAGCTGAAAGAATAAGTAATGATCACTATTCCGTCAGAACTTATTTTTTGCAGTAATGACAGCGTTTCATAGTTGCTAATACGTGTTTTCTAATCCTTATGCGTGGAAAAAAACTTATGTATTAAGGAATCAAAGCAATTTCGAAACTTTACTATTATATGATATGAATTTTGGGATGAATTAGCATTGTTTGTTTACTGAGGTGTCTAAGAACTCTTTATAGCACGTCAACCCTCACTGCTAGTAACTAGGACTTCAGTGTTCTGATTTAGTTGATCTAGAAAAACATTGTAATACCTTCCGAGGACGTGCTTGGAATACAATATGGTTGCAAGAATAAATTGTTGCGAGGACTATCATACGAAATGTATTTCGCGAGGATTGGGAGTTCAGTTATACAGTCTATTCACGGTTACTTCCAACTTTACTGAAGTCCTGCTGAGATTATACTTTCAGGAATTTTCCTCCGCCTCAAAGACACAACATTTACCGAACATAGAAAATTACACAAACATATAAACGCATCGCTTTCGTGTGAACACAGTGTAATAATATTTTGCATAAAAATTATTTAATTCTGAATTATAACTAGATGTCTATCTTCTCATGAAAAATGTATTATTGTGTTAAGAGATTAAAAATATTTAAAATTAAAATGTTACCAAATTGTAAGTACTTATATGTAAACACAAGTAAAAAACGTTTGTAGGAAAGGGAAAAATTAAAAAACACTTAAACACATATTAATAGGGTTTTTTCAACAGTTAAATTCGAAAGTGTGATGAAACCACAAATAGAGTGAAAGGCAAAATATTAGGGTTACTGAGAGCACTTCAAACTGGCTTGCTACAAGGCCTCCTGAGCTTTGTGCACATTGTTGAAGAGAAACATAATAAGGGGCGTGCTAATCTGCATGTTAAATGTGCTTCAGAACGCTTCTAACAGATGCATTTTAAAGATTATAGTAAATGTGTTCACAATTTATTTTTGTTAAAAAAAAAAACAATTCGGCCCAGGTTGGTCAGGTACTTTCAGAATTTCGCGTATAGTGGTGGTGAATAGGATACATTTTTTTTAAACCCTTCAACATCTCCAAAAAACGGCAATTTCATGATATTTCTTAAAATTTTAGGATTAATCATGACTTAACTTAACTAACCAAGGTACCTGCAATATGCTTTTCTATACACAATTTAAAATTAAATGGTAAGTCACAGCTTAAAGTATCTTAGGTTTACGCTGCACTACAGAAAGCCCGCACCCCAGTTGAGTATACAGCGATGGCGCGCTTAATACGCGAGGAATTGTTGGCGTTATCTACCGCAGATAAATAACATTTAGATAAACGGGGCTTATAAATGTGATCATATACATGATATGCTCCAAAAATTTCTAGGAATTGCTTAACATCCTTATCCTTTCTTTACGAATGTGATATAAAGAAATATTATTTTGTGAAAATCTTAATTCAGTATTACAACGTTCTCAGTATTTGTAAAATATATGTTTACGTGTAACTACACATACCTTTACAATGTCAATTACTATAAGTAATTTAAATATACAGCTTGTGCTCTCATGTAATGAAGACACTTCTCGGCTTAGCACAAAATGATGGTAAAATTATTTTATTATTACAATAGTGTTTTAAAATGCCATTGCGCTTGTTTTTAAACAAGTAATGAATGCAACTTATTAGTATTATTATTATGATCTACTAAAACGCATTAAGTTTCCTATGCAAGGCCTCTCTCAATTGTGATAGCGTCATTTATCTGTCCTGAGCAGAAAAGTTTTGGTGATCTTATTAATTTATCATCAGTATGTTAAACACATCGTATTTACAATCAAATTTCATTAAACGTTATTCAAATAACGGTACTGGTGGCTGAATGTCTAGCGCATTCACCTCCCACTAATATAATTTGTGTTCGATCCTCGGCGGGTTCAATCTCGACGTGGGTAAACTAAAGGGAATTTGCCTGTGACATGTTGGTTTCCTCGGATTTGTCCCGTTTCCTCTGACTTTTAATTCCAACGCAACTCCATCCCCGCTTTATGTTATCCATTCTTCGAGCTGGTTGGAAATTCAGGTCTATCTTTGAGCAGAGCAACCGTCTGCATGGACATCTGCCCTAAAATCATCTATGTTGACCCTGCATGAGGAAGAAACCACTGGTGCATTGTTATAATTAATAATCAAAGGAAGAACACAAATTTCTGAGAAAAAGATAACATTCTTATAATTCATTACATTCCATTTTACAAGCGGCTAGCAAAAAATATATTTGAATGCCTCTCAAAGTTATTAGATACCTAGTATAATTAAACTTATTATTATCGGTCTAAAAGTATATAACACTTTTATTTAGAACTACTTATGAACAAATTTTTTTCCAGTGTTAATCCTTGCTGGCCGTCTGTGGCAGTGGCCGGTTGTGCGTCAGTCTCATGTGACGATGGTGTTTAGAATTCATAATCGGCCACAGAGTAGTGCAGGTGGTTCGAAGCCCACTATAATCAGGAGGTACAGTCTCCTAATGCATATATTTGTATTAAAATAACTCGGGTATACCCGGCTTCTTCCTTTTATATGTACTTGTAAGCCATTTTCCTGGTAATTCATAATCGGCCACAGAGTAGTGCAGGTGGTTCGAAGCCCACTATAATCAGGAGGTACAGTCTCCTAATGCATATATTTGTATTAAAATAACTCGGGTATACCCGGCTTCTTCCTTTTATATGTACTTGTAAGCAAGTTTCCTGGTAATTCATAATCGGCCACAGAGTAGTGCAGGTGGTTCGAAGCCCACTATAATCAGGAGGTACAGTCTCCTAATGCATATATTTGTATTAAAATAACTCGGGTATACCCGGCTTCTTCCTTTTATATGTACTTGTAAGCAAGTTTCCTGGTAATTCATAATCGGCCACAGAGTAGTGCAGGTGGTTCGAAGCCCACTATAATCAGGAGGTACAGTCTCCTAATGCATATATTTGTATTAAAATAACTCGGGTATACCCGGCTTCTTCCTTTTATATGTACTTGTAAGCAAGTTTCCTGGTAATTCATAATCGGCCACAGAGTAGTGCAGGTGGTTCGAAGCCCACTATAATCAGGAGGTACAGTCTCCTAATGCATATATTTGTATTAAAATAACTCGGGTATACCCGGCTTCTTCCTTTTATATGTACTTGTAAGCAAGTTTCCTGGTAATTCATAATCGGCCACAGAGTAGTGCAGGTGGTTCGAAGCCCACTATAATCAGGAGGTACAGTCTCCTAATGCATATATTTGTATTAAAATAACTCGGGTATACCCGGCTTCTTCCTTTTATATGTACTTGTAAGCAAGTTTCCTGGTAATTCATAATCGGCCACAGAGTAGTGCAGGTGGTTCGAAGCCCACTATAATCAGGAGGTACAGTCTCCTAATGCATATATTTGTATTAAAATAACTCGGGTATACCCGGCTTCTTCCTTTTATATGTACTTGTAAGCAAGTTTCCTGGTAATTCATAATCGGCCACAGAGTAGTGCAGGTGGTTCGAAGCCCACTATAATCAGGAGGTACAGTCTCCTAATGCATATATTTGTATTAAAATAACTCGGGTATACCCGGCTTCTTCCTTTTATATGTACTTGTAAGCAAGTTTCCTGGTAATTCATAATCGGCCACAGAGTAGTGCAGGTGGTTCGAAGCCCACTATAATCAGGAGGTACAGTCTCCTAATGCATATATTTGTATTAAAATAACTCGGGTATACCCGGCTTCTTCCTTTTATATGTACTTGTAAGCAATTTTCCTGGTAATTCGTTCATTTTTTCAGTTAAGGATGCAACTAAGAAAAGTTACGTTGTTTCAATAACACAAGGTAAATTTCCGTAAATTGGATCTCCACACTATTTTCATGTGAATTTCCGACGCGCAGCACAAATACGCAGAGGAGCTTCGCGAGTTATTGGAAACTTAAGAAGTGGGTCGACGCTCACAGAGATTCCACCACATTCCAAGAAACGGTATTATATTCTATGCAGCTGCTAAAATTATAAACCATGCTTATTTAACACTAACAGGAGCACAAACGGTATTGAAATTCACTAACTCAGAGGCCTTGTGTAGATTGTTCACTTAAAGAATAACCATATTAGTAATGTTCACAGTTCAATTGTCACTATATGAGTTAGGATGGCTTATTGTTTTGGATAAATGTTTTTCTTTTATATCGGATGTAACAAACATGAACACTCAAACTTCCAAGGATATTAGAATAAACCAATGATATTGTTTTATAAAAACAATATAAAGGAAATAATAAATAAGGTAATTTTTTATGTGATTAAGAATGAACATGAAACTATTACAGTGATATTTAATTGTAACTAATTCCAAAAACTATAACAAAGAGTGGTCAAAGACCCCAGGCATGTGCTTTAGAGAGAAGCAGTTTACAAGCACAGGCGGTGTTTAGCAGGATGTTTATTCAAATATCACACTTACGTCATTTATTTCACATACTACTTAAAACCTATTGACTTTGATTCTCAATCTTCTTGGTAATTTAAACTATACACCAACGCGGTTTTCCTGTATATTCAGGGCCGTCGGCAATGGAGGTAGTTTTCTCTAATGTCTTAAGGTAAAATTAATTTCGTTATGTATCATTACTCACGTACAATATCTGTTGAACCAATTACAAATTTAACCCAGTTAAAAACATATAATGTTAATTTTTTTACGAGAATGCAACGAGTATCTTCCTCCTGGTAGATTATTTTGAAGTATTACAATACATGTATTTTTGTTTGTAACTGTAACATAATGAAATAATTATCACTATTCAATTAAGGGGGTTAGGACCCCCTGCACCACCCCCTTATAAACGATCTTGTACATCAAATTGTGATGAATTTTATCCATTATATATAAAATACTAGCAGAACTACCCGGCGTCTTCCGTGTATAATAGGGCAATAAGAGAAACACGACTCCGTTTTAAATGTTCCAGACCCAATATAGGTCCGTAGATTCAGTGTAAAGGTGCCCATTTTCGATTACACAGTATTTTAAGTTGGGAACTGAATACCATCGCCTGCAAAATTTGATCCAGATCAGCCGAACGGTGTAGCACTGAGATACACGACCCCTTCATAGGTGATTTGGGGATGTTGAGATTAATTATTTGTTTGGGGGGAGGATAATCTTTTGTTAAAAACAGTATTTTAAGTTGGGTACTGATCGGTACACATATCTATTTTGTTAATATAGGTCAAACGGTGTAGAATTTTATCAGGAACAAACATAATATATATATAAATTTCCACTTTTATATATATGTATATATAGAATGGTCATCAGTCTGTCGGGGCACTTTTGATATTCGCGCTGCTGATATTGACATACGAGTACTTTTTAAATATTTTTTTCTAATTTTCATGATTTTTAGATAACTATTAATATCCGAGTATATCGAAATAATAATTTTTTTAAGTGTTTAAAAGAAATTATATGTTTTTGAAACATTTAATTAGAAATACGTTTTATTATTTTTACATTAAGCATCAATTTAACACTTCCGTGCTCATTTCGGTTTATAGAATGGCATCGTGGTGGCGTGGGCAATACAGTAAATTTCATTTGTCGTTTTTGGCACGGGCATGATGATTGTGACGAGGGTGTTCTATTTGTGTGATAATTGGTTATTATATCGGTACAAATTCCCAGTAAGCATATTTACGTAAGTATCTGTACTAATAACGGTAATTTATTTTGCTGGTGGTTCAGTATAAGAATGCTTGGAATATTTTTACGTACGTCATGTTTTGTTAAAGGTTATTACTAAAAAAAATCCGTGAAAGTGTTATTTTTGGTTATACTAGAAGTTGCATTATCATTCCCCTAAAAGGTGTTTATAATTACGTCTACGAGTCTGGAAACTATAACGGTGACATCACTTCGACTTCCCTCTCGTGACGTCACGCCGGCATCGCTTTGGGACGTCCCAAATTGCGAACATTTGGTTGTCCCTCCGACGTCACTACTAAGTCATGGTGACATTCGTGACGTCCCTGTGATATCTGTCACTGTTTGTTGGGATATAGCATCAACGTGTTTTCAACGTCGTCCTGCTGTATGGGTATTAATATTGTTGGAAATTGGCCGCAATTCGAGAACTTTCAATGGATGTTCTAGATATTAACTTTTCACTACATTTCTTATGTTTTAACTGTATTAATTACCATAGTTCTTAATAAATTTTATTATTATTATTAATAAATACTTTATATTTTGTGTTTTTATTTGTTTTGCACTCTGTTATGATTTGTATCGAAAGTGTAACAACTAGCGCCACCTATTGTTTTCTCTATGTCATCCTGTTGTTTTTTCTATGTCATTAGTAATAAAGCTATGGTGTTTCAGTCACCATTGAATCGCGATACGCAGTATTTTATTACGCTAATCGTTACAGGTTATGTGCCCAGAAAACAATTGAATAATAATCTCGCGATTGTTTGTACGGTATGATAAGTACTGAGTGTAATTAGATTCGCTGAAAGAGACAATTAATTGTGGATATCAGTGTGTGTGAACGCGTTAAGGCTTCGATCCATGTGATAAGCGTCCCTAAGTTGAAGGGACGCGAGAATTACAGCGAATGGTGTTTTGCAGCACAGAATTTCCTGGTCTTGGAGGGCACGCTACGATGCATCAAGTAGGAGCCGAATAATTCAGCAATAGGAGACACGGATGATGCTAAAACCAGAACAAAATTTATCTTGACTATTGATCCCTCGATTTACGTTCATATAAAAAACGTTGCTTCTTCAAAGGAGCTATGGACGAAACTAAAGAGGTTATTCGACTATTCGGGGTTAACCAGAAGAATACAGATATAAGCAAGATGTCTTGTGTCACATGTTGTGAGGGGAAGCAAAGTCGCTTGCCGTTCTCTCATGAGGGTGACAGAAGTACTGAATTATTGAATAGAGTACATACAGATCTTTGCGGACCTATGGAGAATGCTTCTCTAGGAAAGTCGAGGTATTTTCTTAATTTTTGTCGATGATTAGAGCAGAATGACACATATTTATTTTTTGAAAAATAAAAGTAAAACTTTTGAATGCTTTAAACAATAAAATGCTAAAGATGAAAATGTTCTGGGAAAGAAGATAAAGAATTTACGGAGTGATAACGGACGTGAATTCTATAATAAAGAATTGGATGATTTCCTGAAACAAATGAGAATAATACATCAAAAACAAATCCTTACACGTCTGAACAAAATTATTTATGTGAACGCATGAATTGAACTTTAATAGAAAAAGCAAGATGCCTTTTTTTTTAAGCTGATCTACCGAAGTAATTTTGGGCGGAAGAAAGTAATACTGCTGTTTATTTGGAAAATAGAACGGTAGCAGCTGGATTAAATAATAAAACTCCATACGAGTTATGGACTAACAGCAAGCCTTATATTAGTCATTTGAAGATATTTGGTAGTACTGTGATGGTGCATGTCCCCAAAGTTAAACGTGCCAAGTGGGACAAGAAGTCTGAGAAGTTCATCTTTGTAGGTTATTTAGAGGAAGTAATGAGGTATAGAGTTTACAACCCTAAAACTCAGATCGTGTCAATCACCAGAGACGTCATTATTATGGAAAACATTTTGAATACAGAGAAGCTGACTGTAGTTAAAGAGAAGGAGAATGTTGATACCGATATTGGCGAAGTAAATGCAGATTCATTGGGGGACAACAATCTCTCTGAAGACTCGTATTCTAGTACTTCAGGATTTAATAATGATGAAACCTATGTGCAGGGTGATACTGCAGACTCGGACAGTTCCACTGAAGTTGATGAAACAATATAATCGCGCGTTGCCTACTAGACAAAGACAAAAACCAGATATTTATGGTTTCTCAAATATGTGCAAAGAAAGTGACAGATTATATATTGATGAGTTGTCGGTGGAAGATGCACTACAGAGTCCAGATAAGGAGTGTTAGTCGCAAGATATACAAGAGGAGCTGCAGTGTTTTGAGGATAACAAGGCTTGGGAGCTTGTAGAACCTGAAGACGTTAAAACAGTGGTAAAGTGCAAATGTATATTAACGAAAAAGTGTGACAGTGAAAACCAGAATAGTTACCGTGCTAGATTAGTAGCCAAAGACTTTAGTCAAAAGTATGGTGTGGACTATGAAGAATATTTTTCCCCTGTTGTGGGCACACCACATTGCATTTGTTATTTGCAATTTCTGTATAGTTAAAATTTGATATAATACATTTAGATGTGAAAACAGCCTTTCTGAATGTAGAATTGAATGAGAATATATATATTCAAAAACCAGACGGTTTTGTTTGCTCAGAGAATAATAAAAACCAGGTCCTTAATTTTAAAAAGGCTATATATGGCCTCAAACAACCCTCCAGAGCATGTCATGAGAAAGTTGACAATTGTTAGATTCTAAATGGTTATAAGAAGTCTAAACTGGAACCATGCTTAAATAGCAAAGTTGTTAATGTTTGCAAGACAATGGTCGCTCTTTATGTCGATGATTTCATTGTTTTTTTGAAAGATAAAGAATAAATGTTACAGTTAAAAGAGAAATTGAATTGTTAGTTCAAAATAAAAATTTTTGGACAAGTTAAGCGTTATCTACGTATGGATGTTAAAATTGGTAAGAGTAATAATGTAATTACATTAAGCAAAGGAAATTATATAGATCAACTTTTGCATAAGTCTGATATGATTGATTGTAAAACTGTTAATACTCTTATGGAGGCTAAATTGAATGTAACTATNATGTTACTAAATGTGAAAATGCTCAAAACCAGAATCCATATCAACAACTTATAGGTAGTTTGAAGTATCTGGCAGTCCTTACAAGACCAGATGTTGCTTATGCAGTAGGATATTTTATTCAGTTCAATAATTGTCATGGTGAAGAGCATTGGTCATATGTAAAGAGGATACTTAAGTATTTAAAACGAACAACAACTTTTGGTTTAAAATATAGTAAGGATAATGATGGCGATGTTAAAGGTTTTGTTGATGCTGACTGGGCTAATAATACTATGGACAGAAACTAATATACAGGAATTTGTTATATGTTATCAGGTTGTGTCATCTCTTTGGAATGTAAAAAACAGAAGTCAATAGCATTATGTAGCACAGACGTTGAATATGCAGTTATTTCAGAGGCGTGTAAAGAGGCAATATATCTAAGAAACTTGCAATATGAGAATACAGAGAAAATGTATACAATCACTATATATAAATATATTAAGAGTGCACTGAAGTTGTTGGCAAATCCTATTTTTCACAATAAAACCAAGCACATTGATGTCAGATATCACTTTTGCAGTAATATTATACTGGATAAAATTGTGCATATAAAATATTTGCCAACAGCTGATATGTCCGCGGATATGCTAACCAAGAGTTCAAATTCAGTAAAACATTATAGATTTATAAAACTTTTGGGAATAGAAAGTGTGTAATATTTTGATAAGTGGGGGTGTTATGATTTTTATCAAAACTGTAACAACTAGCGCCACCTATTCTCTTCTCTATGTCACCCTGTTGTTTTCTCTATGTCATTAGTAATAAAACTATGGTCGGTCAGTCACCATTGAAACGCGATACGCAGTGTTTCATTTCGCTAATCATTACACACTATATTTATTATGTTTTTAACAAATTAATTTTTTGCATTATCTAGTTCGTATTTATATTTGTTTCGTACACAATACGTTTGGTTTAATTTCCTTTACTTACAATGCTATTCACTTCATTTTTATCCTATTGACTCAATTTTGTTATATTTGACTTGCAGTCTTTTTTTTTCCATTCTATGTATTTGATTTTAAATCAATTTTAATACTATGTTAAGTCAATAAATGTAAGCTCATTTCCAATAAAGATCTGTAGGTTGGCAGTATTGCATAGTGCTCTTGCACGTTCTGTTAATTGTTTGGCTGTAAACACGTCGGTAAGCTTTGCACTGTTACTCAGTAAACATGGCGTCATCACTCTCCGTTTGCACCACACAAGAACAGCGTGCATTGATCCATACAAGACTTTCAGAACAATACGGGGCAAATAACTACTTCTTAACTAAGAAATTAGGTCAATTATTATTTAATATTGGTAATATTAAAAGTAAAATAATTTAGATGTGTCGGGCACAAAAGCAAGGGGCACAGACGCCAGGCACCGTTCATGCTCTGCCATTCCAGTCACATAACCTCTATATTGAATCCACAAGACCTTTGGCCTTGACGTGTTATTTTGACCATGACCCTGTGCCCATAACCTTGGATAATCTTGAACTCCCAAAAAAAAGCAGAAAACGTAGGAGTTCAGGGGTTTCATGACTGGTCGTTCAAATAAGCTCCATATACGACCAACCATACTCAGGCCTGCATGTGTCCATCATTTCGCCTGCCATGTTAAATGTTGATGACCTTGTCATTTAACTTAACCCTTAATGACTTTGTAGCCAAAAAAATCCGAAAATTTTGACAATAAGTTTAAAAACATAGGAAACACTAACATCGATGACTCCGACCATCATGTCAGATGTCAGTGACCACGGCCCCAATGAACTTGAGAAGTAATTCTAAAAAAAACACAAAAAAATAATTTTCAATTCGTCTAGAATATAATGATACTGACACGAACCCCATGTGTCTTATCGGTGACCTTGAAATGAACTTCGTGCTCATGATCTTTGACAATTTTGAATTCCAAAAGTAAATCTAGATATTTGATAACATTTTTATATAAATACAATTAAAACAGCTACAATAATTTTTAATGTACAACAATTTTAATAAAAAATTATTTAAAAATAAAAAAAAATTTAATTTGTATGTTTTTGCTTAGATAAGATGGAAAACTGGAGCCGACCTACCACCATGTTATCGTATCACCCAAACACCATATCAAATTCTAAACTCGATCAATTGTTTTGTTTTGGTGTGTGTTATCAAACTTTTCGAAAATCGCCGGTTCGATTTTGTAAAGAAATAATATTCATGGTGCTGTTACAGTGACGGCCATAAGCGTCCAGCTACAAAGCAAATGTTTAAGAAAAAAAATAATTAATTAGTGTTTCCTTTTTAAATATTGAAGTTTTGAGTAAAATATTATTAATAAATGTGTACTGATTAAGTTAGTTAAATTACACATTATAACTTCTAGTTAGGAGGTAGCCAACAAAGTAAAATTATTAATTGGGAAGAACAATACTTCTAATTTAAAATTTATTAGAAATTTTTTATTTTAATTTTTTTAATGTGACATATAAAAACTAGTATATCTCTTTACAATCAGAACGACAAAAAATGTATTACCGTGTGTAATTATAATCGAGGAGTCATTTATATAATTCAACTTCAAAGTTAAATGTCAAGGTTTAAGTTTAAATACTGCTATACATATTAATAGTTGAGAAAGATAAAATATTTTCTGGGTAATTTCGATAATAAGTTGACCTCTAGTTATCTTATGTGGATAAGATCTGCATGAGTTTTAGATAAGCACTGAAATTTCAAGTGGACAAGCCTCTCTTGAGAATGTCACAGTGGAAATGTGTTACTACAAATTGCAGCATAAAATAAGTTTCTGGCTTATATCAAAACTCCGCAGATATGTAAATGTCAGCCGAACTATGAAATAATTGTATGTACAGAGTCCCTAACCATGTGAGCTATAAATAAGTGATATTGAAGGATACGAATTACGACATACCTCCTTACAGCTGATTCGTTAGATATATTTTTCATCAACGAGGTGCTGTGCCTGCAGTAACACAGTAACGTACAGTCGTATGTAGCTTCCTCCTTGCAACGACAGCCTTCTGAATGTTGCTTCAGGACAATATTACAAGGGCGAAACACATCCTCTTCGTCTCTCCCATGACGTGGGAGCAACAAACTTCAAATTGATTTCGCGGTAATACGGTGTTTGAGAGTAACAATTTGTTCGTCACGAGTTCCGACGGATAACGCCTACCAAGAGCATTGTTAGAGAATTACGTATCGATTTATAAACTATTATAACACTCCTATAGATGGCGTAATTTCTCTTTCATTTAAACGTGTGTGATGAGCTTGCCTGCCACCATTGACTAGTTATTTATTGTCTTCACTGAATTGTTAGGTTCTTATGTATTCTAAATGAAATATTGGGAAGTGTTTAGAAATATCACATAATATGTGTTTAAAATAAGGGAAGAATCCAGAATTATTTAAAGCAGAGTGTAAAATCATGTATGCACATGGGTATACAAGCAAATATATCAATACACTACAACGCACTACCATAAAAATTGTTACTCCATTATGAGAAGAATACGTAGCAGTAGAATGAAACTGGTTGCATGCAACGACTAGGCTCTTCATTCGCGATAAATAGTACAGATGAAATGCACGTTTAAATGGATACACGGGGCCATACAAACTCTCGTGGAGTCATAGCGATGTCTATTACTAACCTCTGGTACATCCACCCATTATTGTTGCAAATGGCGACACCTTTGTAGACCGGCCTGGTCAAGGAATTGTGGCGAAAACATGTAGGCAGTCCCGTGAAACCGTGTATTATACTAGTACACTATCCTGTTTGGAAATAGCCTGCTGGAGCCGGGCCATGAAGGGAAGCACACTAGGCCGCAGAATCTCCCGAACCAATGTTATCCTGATTACTTTTAGGGAAGGATGAGTATTGTTAGACATTTCTCCCAATACTATGACGTCACAAGTTCTATCTGTGTGACGTTCAACAGGTCAGACTCGATTTCTGAGCTTTCCAGTGCTCTGCAATACTCGAGATAATGGACAACCTTGTCCTGATGGAAACTGAATTCGCCACTATAGACTACTGTTATTCACAGCCCCGTTGTGCACATTCTGTCAAAACAATGCCTGTGAAGGAGGCCGCAGGCGAGTTTGGTAAACTAAAAAACCATAACAGCGAGCCGGATAAGAATGTATAAAGCGTCATTACAAAGCATTACGTCAATGCACACACGTGGACCACGCGAAGAGTGGACTGGCCGCGAGGATTGTCGTTGGGACAGTCGGCGATTGTCAAGGGGCGAGGTCAGCTGCTGGACCAGGTGCGGCGACGTCCTACCTCGGAGCGGCGAGGCCAGAGTGTGAGACCAGGTGACTTCCCTATTTACCACGCTCTCTCTCTTACCCAATTATCCTGTCTTACCATTCTTTCTTCCTTGACCTAATGTCTTTAATTCTATGTAACAATGTTATAACTGCTGGAGATATAATTAAATACATTATTTACTATTTTTATATGTCATCTTCTTAGTTTATCCTTCTACAAAATACTATCATTTCTTTTCGTGTTCTTATTATGAATGGTGGAATCAACTCATAACACTATGCATCGACAACACTCAACTCTTCATGCCACTTTATTATAAAACGTCTGCAAACTGGGATGTCGTTGTTGGAATGGCAATTAATGTCGACGTAAAATGTTGCCATGCTTTAGTGAGGGCATGTTTTCTCTTTTATTAGTAGCTCTCCTTCTTTACAATTCTAAAACCAGTAGCTTTCATTAAATAAGAAAAGAACACCAATTCCCAGTAAAAAAGCAAAGACAATCCACAGCATTGTTATGCAGGAGACATAGCCATTATATATTGGTCAGAGACGACATTCCTGCTCACAGGCAGGGTTTTTGAGTTGTAATTTATGCTTATGAAGGTGTGGACACACACTGAATGACTAAGCAATTCTACTTTTCGCGGGGTGAAAAATTTTCCCGATCTTTTTCTCAGAATTTTCCCATATATATTTTACATTTTAAAAATATATTACAGAAGACTTACTTTGAGAATAACCTGGACCTTTTACTTGAGCAATATCAGAAATGTTCCGGCAGTAAGATAAATCTCTCGTTATGTAGAACAGTCGTGTTTTCGACGCCTACAGAGCGCAGCGCTGTATACACGAAAATAGCCGTTAAATAATGTATAACGAGATTTCTATTACAATTATTGTACCAGAAAATGAAAATGTTGCTTTTTTTTTGCATTCATATTTTGCCAAAAAAAAAAATTGTATGTTTAAGGCTGTAGATAAATAGCATGAACTAAAAGTTTATCTAGGGGTTTCTGTTAAATAATTGGTTGAATGTTTTGGAAATTACTATCATATATGTTTAGCAAAGTGAAAATAAAACCAATAATTCTCTACCCTAAGTATGATTACACCGGTATTCATAAGAGCATATAAGAATATGTTTCATTTCGATAATTATAAAGAAACGTATATTTTCTGTTAATGGCCAAAAATATCTGAGAACTGAATTTCTGGTCTTAGAGAGTATGGCAAACATTATTGAAGTACGTGTGTTTATAGTGTTATTGTTTTTTGTCTGTTTCAGAAGGAAAGAAAGGCTCATGTGATCGTTTTCCTGTGTGTATGTGAGTGTGCTTAAGGTAGCCTGCAAGGACGAACGTATGCATTTCAGATGGCGCTGCGAGGACCTCGAACGTTGCGAGGACCTCAGCCATGTCCTTGGAAGGAAATATCAGAGTTTTTTAAATCTACGAATCTCATCCGGCACAGTGGATAATTGTATCACTGTCTGAACGAGTTCTCGAAACTACCGTAGAGATTCAAAAGCTTAGTGCAGCTAACTGCCGCCAGAAAGTGCTCTTGTCGATGGTCGGTACACGCATTATGCATGCGGTTGGTCGTCTGCTTATATATCGAGGACTTGGATACACAATTCCTGGTTACACATTGATGTTAGTGCGTTCGTCTGCTGTGAGGACATAGCTTCCGGTCAATAATGAAAGAATGTATGAATTTAAAAATTTTCTGTAAACACCGAGTAATAGAATTATCCTTAAGGTCTGACGACTATTAGTATAATGGACAATAATATTAACATGTTAAAATAGCATGTAAATGTGTGATTCACCTAAAACTTTTGTATGATGTAATTACTTTTTTTACTTTTCCTTTTATAAAATATATATATATGTATATACATATAAATATTTTTTTTTATTTGGCGCTATGTTTAGACACCGACGTTCGTTTTATATTTGCCGCGGCCGAACCCTCATTCGCCACCGGATGGCATTTAGTGTTGTGAGACCGGAAGCCAAAACTCCCATACCTCATTTGGTGATTGTTAAAAACAAATGCACCCTGACACTTTCTCAAATCATTGGGTCGGCGGCAGGGGCTGTGTACTGTGGGGCTTTGGGCACCGGGCCCTTATTTAGGCGAGTAAATATGATGTTGCCTATTTAAAATTCAATTACGTTTACGTGTTTTCGGCGGGGGAGTGAAGCTCCCCTCCAGTCTCCCGGCTGGAGTGAATGTCGTGTGCTGATGTGTGTCTAACAGTTGTTAGTTGTTTGCAAGTGTGCTATTAGTTTATTTTGTGTGAGTAGCCCTAGTCTCCCGATGTGTCCTATACAGGTCTCCATCGGGGTACGATTTATAGATTCCAAGTGTATCACATAAAGTAAGAACCCTAATAAATAGATTAGAGTTGGAGGGTCCCCTAGCACCAGTCTCTGAACCCAGTACCAATCTTTCCCAAGTCGTCCTCTTCCCAACCTGCAACAAACTGACAGGTCAGTGCGTTATTATGAGTAATAAATTTAAATTGAAAAAAAATAATTTTTTTTAAAAAGTATATATATTATACATGTGTTTGTATATATATGTTTTTTTGTTTGTTTTATAGTCTTTACGGTTTTTTATGTATTATAATATAATTAAATTAATTAGTAAAGTGAAAATTAAAGTTAGCCCCCCGACCCCTACCACGACTGGCATGTGTGTCCCATGACCTGGAACTCGAGTGGTGGTTGGGGCTATTTCCCACCTGTCACGAGTTCCCACATAACCAGACTGGGCAGGGCGCCCTTCTTGTGTTGTAAGAGTGTAGGTGTTGTCGCTATCGATGTCTGCGAAAGACTGAATGTTTTGAGCAAAACGCGGTGTTTTTATAGCTGTGCGGCTCTCCTCGTCGCGCACCAATCAGGTGGCTTTGAGAGAGAAGCGTGTTCATTGGTTTATTACTTCTCGTCACTGTCCATTCAGGAAGTTCCGAGATGAGGTGTGTTACTATCGATTATGTTTTACTGTGATTAATAAAAACGTATTATTTTAGTATTAATTAAATCAATGTTGATGTTGCCCTAAAGTTTTTATTTAGGTTGAGTGGCGAGTGCTCTAAGGAGTAGCATCTGCTTCTCCTGTAATGTGTCCATTTTTTTCGCCTGAGCAATTACAGGCCTAAAGTGTTCTATAAAGCTAAAAAGTTTGTCTCTTGCAGAAAAGCGGCCAGTTCCTGCATATCTGCAAACATGGACGCATTTTCTGTCGTATTGTTGTCTCTTTCTCTACGTTTTTGTGGTTTTTCCATCTGCTGTTGTGTAGGTGCTTGTTTTGTATAAGGGTTGTTGAGTACTGGAAATTCAGTCACGGACTGAACATTGTTTGTGTTTTTTCCTTCGATTTCTGTTCTGTGTCTGGTAATGGTTTAGCAGGCTTTGGTGTCATCCATTGTTTTCTTGTTTCTATATGTTTTTGTATAACCTGGCACTGTTTCTATGCCGCTGAGTGTCCAGTTTGTTTGCAAAGTGTACACTGCCACTTTGTGTTGTCGTGTTCTGTGATTGGACAGTCTGCCTTTGCATGGTCTCCAGCACACAAAAGACAGACTGGCCTAAGTTTACAATATTTGTGAGTTTGGCCCAGTGCACAACACCGCCTGCACTGATTCACATCCTCAGGGCGATGTTTGTACATTTCTATTCGCACTGGCAAATAGAAAAGCGTGGGTATTTGAAATATGTCGTAATGTTCGTGTCTCTGTACTAGAACCCCATAGACTGCAGGTGCACTGTCTCCTGTTCTTAATTTCCAGACACTGATTGCTGTTTGATGGTAATGCTTAATGCGTTTCTGTTTTCGCTGTGTGCTTATGTCATGTGGTAGTCCTTTAATGACTACTTTAATTGACTTTTCGTGTTTTTGGGTGTGTGTGTAGTATTCCACTTTGAATTTGTCAAGCTGCTCGCGGAAAGTAGAGTAATCCTTTAACCTTACCTGCACCTATAGGTGTCGCTTGTTTGTAAGTCTAATTTTCTGAAAAAATTTTACTGTGAAATTTAGATTGAAAATTGAAAGTTTTGAAGTGTCCGGTATGTACACTGGTGGCGCGAGTTTTACTTTCTGCGAAGTGTTTCTGAAATAACAGTTTCGGAAGTGTCCTGACTATGGTGTGATTCGCTTTTGTCACCCAATGGTGAGAAAGTGTTCTGTGTTGAAAAATCAATAACTGATTGCTGCTGATTGGCTGTTGGCGCAGTGTGTTTACTAGAAGGCTTCTGCCATTGTGTATTGTGTTGTGCGGCCGAGGAAGTGGAGGCCGACGCCTCCACTTCGCTGTGATACTCACCTATGTCCATCGAAGTGTGCCTAGGAACACCTAAAGCAGTGGTAGCTGACCAGGCTACTTGAGGGGTAGCGACTCTAGGCCAGAAGAGGAAGCGCTACCTTCCTCAACCACTGACTGGTTAGAAGTGTTTTATATTTGCATTAACTCGGGCGTAAAAGGTTACTATTCTTGTATTGGTAATCAATGAATCTCGTAACTTACTAATGTGACATAGTTTCTTATCAAAGTGGTGGGACAATGCCGTGCTGCGGTAGAGTTTCTCAAGGGAGTTTCAGCTTCCCAAGAGTGTGTGTCATGTCGTCCAGTCAAATAAATATTTGCATAAAGTTAATGAATTAAGATGGTTTAAGATTCAGTAAACAATTATATAGCAAAATTAAGGTTAATTTCGTAAAATAAAAATTTTATCAGAAAATATGATTTCTTTTTGTAACTGTGTGCTAAACTCTGCTACAAAAATATATCATTAAAATTCATGGAAACTACCAAACTTAAACATAAGCTTAACTCACAATAACATTTTTTTCCAAACCAGTAGTTATTTTATCTATAACTCAAACAAAACGTCCGGTTATAATACACTTTCATTATCTTGCAGCTATAAAGAGCAGTGTGCGCTACGTCTGTATAGAACATATCTGTGTATGCTAATAAGCCTAGTACTGAGGTTCATAACTTGCCTCTCATCATGACTATCCGGGTTTGATTCCAGAAGTGGTAAACCCCGGATTTTTCGTAAGTAGAAAACACAACGGTCGGTGCCACCACCAGGTGGGTATTATCAGGGTACTCCGGTTTCGCCCACCTTGAATTCCACACGTCACCCTCATCAGCGCTAAACACATCAGCTGTTAAGATCCGGCAAAATTATTCACTGCCATTAAAGATTTTTGCATAATTAAAATTTTAAATATTTTTTATCATCATAGAATAAACACATTCGTCGCTAAACAACTCACTGGGAAATTAACATGTGTGCTGTAAATTACTAAAACCAAATGAAAACCTAAATGTTATTCTAGAATCCATATTATTGCTTATATTAATTTTTTGAGTTCCCGTAATAATTTGAATCTTGTGGTTTTTTAATTAAAACTATTGCGGTGTAAAAGAAAAAAAAGCAAGGCTGAAAAGGGCATTGAGTCATAATATGGTAAAAAATATGTTGGTATTCCAATATTTTTTTTTTTGTTTTTAATAGTGTTTGGTTAAACTTCACGTCTACAGCGAGGTCATTTGAGGGGAAAGTATTGCTAAGTATATCAGTAAAGGAGAAAGAATCGGCAATGGCATGGTAGCCGGTCCAGGATAAAAACCCAGGAATTCCCTAATGTGTGTCCAGAGATTGACCTCTGCACCAACACCTTCGGTTTCGTTGTTCATGATCTTTGATACATTTTTCTTAAATTTTCATGAGTTTTATAGCAAAATTCATGTATAAAATGCGAGAGCGCGCCAATAATAAGATATCTAATTAAAACACATTCATGAAATCGGAAGATGTAAGGTTCCATTCTGCGACAACTTTTAAAGCAAAGTAAGCCAAATACACACATATAGCCTACATTAGTTATTAAGACAAGCAGGTACAGAATTAGCTTATCACAAGTGGAAAATAAAATTATGTGAATTTTGTAAACACATGAGATTCGCGTCAGTATGGAATGTCATGTTGGCTAAGAGCAATTTATATCCGACAGATAGTTACAAATATTTCAGTATAAGGAATATGAAGTGGTGTGCATACACTTTCCTTATATAATGCGAAAACTTTCTTTTTTCATACTGTGCAATACAACACAAAACCACAGATGAAAGAATTAATAATGACCGCTATTCTGTAAGAACTTTAATTTGGCTGTAATTACAACGTTCCATGGTTGCTAATATGTGGTTTCGAATCCAAATGCGTGATAAAGAAACTTCTCTATTGAGGAATAAAAGTAGTTTCTAAGAAACACCATTAAATTAGATGCATTTTGTTGGTGTTATTAATGTTCGCTACTGTGGTGTTTAAGAAATATTAAAAACACGTCAACCTTCACTTCGAGTAACTAGGTCTCCAGTGTTCTGAGTTAGTTGTTTTAGAAAAACACTGTAATAACTTCCAAGGCTACAAAGTTAACGTCTAAGTCTACAGGGGCAGTGAGATTTTTCAAAGACGGAATGTATCGTACCTGAACCACCCCATGGTCTCTCAAGCTCGCCGGAACCGGCGGTTGTCCCCGGGAGGGTGCAGCTTTTCGGCTCGGACTACAACCCCTTCTGCCAGCGGGTGCACATGGTGTTGATCGCAAGGGACGTCGCACACGACTTCTTCGAGGTGGGCTCTAGGGACAGCCCGTCCTGGCTCGGCGGCATGCAGCCGGACAAGAAGCACCCGGTGCTGCGTGGCGACGGACAGGTGTTCAACGCCGACCAGGACATCTTGAAGTACCTGCACGACAAGTACCCGGGTGGCCCCGGGCAGGACTCCGCCACCAAGGACAGCAACATAGAGCTGCTCAAGAAGTTCCACGTCGTGAGTAGTCGACCCGTCACGTCGTCGTAGGTTTGGTGTGATCAGTCCACTGCCCCCCCCCCACCTACCAAGGATAACCGGTGTTCGATTCCCCCCTCACCCACCAGGATTTTCGGGGCTCTTAACATCGAGAACATGAGAGGGTGAAACAAGGTGAGCGTGGAGTAACGCCGGAATGTAAGGGCGGGGTAAACGGGAGATTCCTGAGAAAACCCGCCGACCAGCGGCATCATCCGGCACGAAAATCTTGTAGCGATCCCGCCAGGAATCGAACCCGGCTCGTCGACGTGGAAGGCGAGTGGTCGGACCACTTCACCACCGCTGACTCACCAGTAGATAGCTCGTTAACTGAATATACAGTAAAATAATTATACTCATAGAAATCACTTATTCAGATGTACGGTATATAGGCCACGGACTATAGATGAGGTAGACCGAGCTCGCTGGCTGCGTACAACCAATCTCCGTGTCCTAACACTGAACTGCTTTTCTGCCAACACCTCTTGCGGAAACGGCGTGGTTTGGATATAAGGTTAGAAAACTGACTCGTAAACAAATGTTTTGAGATGTTTTTGTACTTCATCCAAGCAACTTTAATAAAGTTCGTTTGATTAAATTCAAATTGGTAAAATTATTTTATTGAAAAAATAATGCTAGTCATTTAAAAATTAAGATATAAAAAAACACTTTCCCCACTTTTGACCATGTGACTTTGACAGTTGTGTAGGATTGGGGTAGGTCAGTGTTGGGGTACATGCACAGAAGACGAATAAGCGGCCTGCCTCACCTTTAGTCGATGATACAGGCATTCCTGATACGTCTGCTATATCCTGTTGTCCAAGGAGTATCGACCGAGAGGACGATCCTGCGGCCTCGACAACAAACGGACATTTGGACTTCCAGAGAATGCTTGTCGAACGTAGCACAGACTTATCAGAGCACCCGAGGCATATCCCCAAATCCACGCAAGATGCATTCTGAATAGCTCTAGGATATCCCCTTAATGTGAGGGGGGTGAATGTTCCTCCTAGTATTGTAACATGTGCTGAGTTCGGTGAGATTTCATGCAAGCATTTGAAAAGAAAAACATTCATACATTTGTTAATCAGTCAAAACTACTTAACTTACAAAAAAATGTATAAAACTGTATATGGGTGTCTAAAATACGACAACTACGTAAAACATAGCCGCTTAGCAAATAACTTATCACTGAATATTATTTACAAAATATTAGCAAGCTGTATATATGTATATTTAGACATATTTGATTTTCAGATACTAAACTTTCCCGTCAATAATTATGGGATTGTTGTGATTGGTAGTAAAAAAAACCTGAAACTAAGTGAAGAGAGACAGAGCTTATTTCTAAAATGAAAAACTTTTGGAGGAATCAGATAAAAAATCCAGAATTGCTCGAAAGTAAAAATGGGCGTGATTACAACCATTTGACATCGTTTATAATTTTAAAAAATGTTGCTGTATATAAGTTAAGTTTCACCAAAGCTTAATTTGCCCGTGGAAAATTACCACATTTTACTGTGTTTGTATTCAACAGGTGATGGAGAATTTTATGACAGCCCTGAAAGACAAAGACTTCAAGCCATCCGAAGAAGGTCGCGAGTTCTTCAGAGCATTTGAAGAGGAGCTTACTAAGCGAGGAACCACATTCCTTGGAGGCAAGTTTTGCTCTTAGTGTAAGAAATTTGTTTGCTTTCGAAACCATATTACTAGTCTAAGAAAATACACATGTGTAACAGCGAATCACCTTTAGGAATGGTTCATGTTTGGTTCATGTGAAATGTCTGAATAAAATTTAAGAATAGCATTCTCAAATAATACATAGTTATTTAAAATGGTGTAACAAATTTAAGAGGTTGTGGTAGATAATTAAACACTTAAATATGTATAAATATCTACAGGTTTTTAAAAGCGAACATAGAAAAACTAAGACACAGCAAACATACATAATATTTTTTAGTAATTTTGCAAGGAAATATTTTGCCAGCGAGATTCATCACTGCCGATATATTTCTTACGTACATAATTTAAACGTTTTAGTGCGATGTTAAGATATCGCGCTGAAAGGATGTATCATTGCTTCAAAGTATTTCCTCACAAAGTAGGCAGAAACTGTTATTTCAGTTTGCCCTTTCTTTATTTTTGTATATCGGCTTCCAGAAACCTAACTACATCGATTAATGCGTTCAGCGTTAACTTACANTTCAGAAACCTAACTTCTTCAATTAATGCGTTCAGCGTTAATTTACACACCACAGCCTGTAAAATTCTTTATCGCCACGTAGTTGCAGGAGAAATTCCCGCAAACGAAAGAACGACAGTTAAAGTCCTGCAATATGTCTTGCAGCATGTTTCGTGTGGCTAGTGACCTGAACNTTATATATATATATATGTATAAAAATCTACAGGTTTTTAGAAGCGAACATACAAAAACTAAGACACAGCAAACATACATAATATTTTTTACTAATTTTGCAAGGAAATATTTTGCCAGCGAGATTCATCACTGCCGATATATTTCTTACGTACATAATTTAAACGTTTTAGTGCGATGTTAAGATATCGCGCTGAAAGGATGTATCATTGCTTCAAAGTATTTCCTCACAAAGTAGGCAGAAACTGTTATTTCAGTTTGCCCTTTCTTTATTTTTGTATATCGGCTTCCAGAAACCTAACTACATCGATTAATGCGTTCAGCGTTAACTTACACACCACAGCCTGTAAAATTCTTTATCGCCACGTAGTTGCAGGAGAAATTACAGCAAACGAAAGAACGACAGTAAAAGTCCTGCAATATGTCTTGCAGCATGTTTCGTGTGGCTAGTGACCTGAACATATTTTGCGTTATTAGGCCTATNAAAAGTCCTGCAATATGTCTTGCAGCATGTTTCGTGTGGCTAGTGACCTGAACATATTTTGCGTTATTAGGCCTATTTGTTTAGATGTTATGCGTGAAGCACTTGCAGGTATGCATTGCTTTTGTCAATGGACAGTATTATGCCGTGGGGTTTGATTTCAACGCGTAGTTTAAAAACACCTTGTATACAGGGCTGTTAGGTCTATCGTCATAGGAAAACTATCGTGCATTTTCCAGGTCTCCGCGTGTAGCATGTTAGTATATCAATTTACGAGACGGCATTGTCCATTTGTTGTCTCAATTATGCAACATTACTGGAATTGGGGACATATAAACTTCATTTCACGTATTCTACAGGAAAAACAAGAAGTTACTGATAACTAATGCGCCTACTCTCTTCTACATAGGTGCAAATAAATTTTATTGAATTTCTTGAGAACTTAGATTATAGGTAGGCGTTGACATCCCATTGACAAAAATANAGGTGCAAATAAATTTTATTGAATTTCTTGAGAACTTAGATTATAGGTAGGCGTTGACATCCCATTGACAAAAATATCATTAGAAATAAAACCAGAAACATATAAAACAGTAAAAAAAAAAAAAAAAAAAATTGAAATACACGAGTGACTTACCGGGGATTCTAATACAGAAAAATTTGTAAAATTAATCCAGCTTGCAATCAACTGCATCACGGAGGTAGGATTTGGAGCATCAACTTCGGATATAATCAGTGTAATGTTTTTAATGATAGGGTTCACTAACCTGAAATATTTNTAGGATTTGGAGCATCAACTTCGGATATAATCAGTGTAATGTTTTTAATGATAGGGTTCACTAACCTGAAATATTTACTCGGTCATCATTTTGAAAATAAGTGTCTGAACCACTTAAACACAAAAGTTTACATGGCCTACCNCGGTCATCATTTTGAAAATAAGTGTCTGAACCACTTAAACACAAAAGTTTACATGGCCTACCATAACGCTTCTTTTGCCAAAAACTTGAAGGAAATCGGTTGATTGGTCTCCGAGATATCGCATAAAAACATAATTTTCTTAAATGGGGCCATTACACAAACTTGCTTAAAAAGAGGCTTTGTACACGATGTTTGTAATATATAATGTCAGCATAAAAAGTTTGATTGAAATGGTTAAATTCTTAAATAGATATGCCAAACATATGAAATTATTTATACAGCCGCCATTTTAAAACCATTTCCTGACCCCATTTAAATCATGTAACTTCATGGGGCCTTCTGTAGGTGTGCAAAATTTTGTTGAAATAAGAGGAATTATTCCGCAAATATGACAAAATGTTCAGTTTACTCATATTTTACTTTGGTAAGTTACGGAACTTTACGTTTGTCTTGTAAAATAGCTCGTTCATTCATTTTCATTTGCTCGTTCCGTTTACGTGTACCGTGTCCGTTTTCTTACGCATATGTGTATTGTAGTACGGACCTAATCTGCATACCCATTATTTTGATTCGTTTTTGTCCATCAACTGTTGCTTTTTTGTTTCTTAGAAATTATTTGCATCGCGAATATTTTTTAGACTTCCTGACAATGTTGTATGGATGGTTTTGTGGAAGATTTGGCCGTCTGCTGGCCGTTTGAATGGACTTTTTCGGAATTGGTCGGGTGCAGTTTTCGATGGAAGGTTTCCTGCGAGATTGAAATTTTAGCCAATCAGAGAAAGGGTTGTGGAGTGTGGTGTCGAGGATTGTAGTAGTTTNGGTTTCCTGCGAGATTGAAATTTTAGCCAATCAGAGAAAGGGTTGTGGAGTGTGGTGTCGAGGATTGTAGTAGTTTTGTATATATTTGTTAGTTTTGAGAAACAGTGATAATATCATTGGGTACTTACTGATACTGTACGGTACGAGTACCGTGTAAAGGTGTGACTATTACAATTAACAGATACTAGGACTAAGCGCAAGACATTCTCTTGCAGCCGTTAGATGTATGAGTGGTAATTAAGCTGGATTCACAATACAGAGATGCGTTGCGATACGACGCTGAGCGATGATCTACCGGCAGCTGACGCCGTTAGAGATGGTGCTGCTATCTGTTTTACCGGGAGCGAATTTCTGTTTTGGACCTCACGAACNTTAGAGATGGTGCTGCTATCTGTTTTACCGGGAGCGAATTTCTGTTTTGGACCTCACGAACGTGAAGTAAAGACACCCGAAAATCTGTTTAATTCGTAGCGTAAACCCACGTGTCGTCTTCAAGAAGTTAAAAAAGAGTCTTTCTTAATATTCACCAACACAAACACTTATTATTATTACTATTCTTTCGTACAAAGCTATCGTCGCCAATNGAGTCTTTCTTAATATTCACCAACACAAACACTTATTATTATTACTATTCTTTCGTACAAAGCTATCGTCGCCAATTGTCAGCGACGGACAGCTCAACTGCTTCGCCCTTCAGATCTTCTGTGANTCTTTCGTACAAAGCTATCGTCGCCAATTGTCAGCGACGGACAGCTCAACTGCTTCGCCCTTCAGATCTTCTGTGAACGTCGTCGAGGAATGCTCGGATTGTTGGTTCTGGGAGTCTGGGGTGAGATGCCTTCCTGTGTGTGCCGTCTAGAATGTTCGCGAATTTTCTTAATTGCCAATTTTTGGATTTTTCGAATTTTGAGAATTTCGCTTTCGTGTATGTTCTCGGTTTTTAAAATTTTTTTTTTAGGGTGTGTAGTTTTTCTGGCTGTATGAGATTCGTTCCCAAAGCCTGGCGCATTTCCCTCGCATTAGAACAAAGTAAAAGCCGCTTCGTGCAGATCGCAATGTGTTGCTGTATTGCGCAACCAGCTCGAGGAACTCGGAAGCTGTGAACACGTTGTCATGTGGGAACTCCTTCCAACAGGCGATAGTCCTGGCACTGCGGACTACATGATATGGCCGTGGTTCGAGAGGTTCCGCGTTCCGTTCGTGCTGCACGGGTTGGACCACAACGCCCCAGTCGACAGGGCGCCGGGCAAGATGGTGAGTTCTCTCGACAACCGCACATTCAGAGGCGGATGCTCGATTCAACCGTTACCGCCGAGACCTGCTCGCGTGGTGTGCCACTTCTGCTGCCTGAGAGCAAGTTATGTTTCTCACGAGCAACAAAGTGTCAGAAAGTGCAGTTTCTCTCGGCGCGGCGGGTCGACACGAACGACAAACTACCGTCTCACAACTATCATGACGAAAATAATTAAACACAGTTGACTTCCCATGGCGTAGTTGGTTGGTGTGCCGCCGGTGTGGGGTACGGGAGGTTCTGGGATCGAATCCGAGGTTAGGCATGGATGTTTATTTAAGTTAGGTATTTAGCTAGTTTATAAGCCATCCCCTGTTAAGCCTTCGGGCACAACACTGGCGATAATGGATACTTTCCCCAGTGTAGTTTGCGAATATAAACAATTCAGTGTTACTTAGGAAAACTTGCTTTCGAAGATAAACGTGATGTTATTTATTTCGTTACTTTCACAATACCCAGACATCTCGCCACCAGTAGCACTTTTGAAGCCCTGGTTATTATTTTTCTTTCAGCCAATTTGTATCCTTACGCCACTGGTTAACACAAACACTGCTACATGATATTAAACACATTTCACCATACTCAAAACCAGAAGTCCAAGGCCACAATTAAATGTATTTATTGGTTGTTATGTCTGATGAGACAGCCTTGAATAGTGTTCACTTTACCGCGATCAGTCAATAAAAGCATATTACTTTTCGCAATCACCACTCTCAAAACTCTTTGAAGTTTATAAGTTTTAGTTTGGCGGCCTTTTATTTGCCTTGGTCGTTCTGGTATCTCTGCTGTACCTTAGCGAGCAAGAACAGGAATAGCTGTTTTTTATAGCAGAAGTAGCAACTGCTACTGCTTCCCGAACAACATACAAAACAGTGCTTTCGGCAACACGAACGCGAACTAGCAGAAAAACAGCAGAAATAGTGCTAAACTAGCAGAATAGCAGACCACGCGAACATCTCCTTTGAAGGCCTTACAACCTCGTGCAGATTAGCAAGTAACGTCAAGACTAGTAGGTTAACATATGGTCAATATANACGCGAACATCTCCTTTGAAGGCCTTACAACCTCGTGCAGATTAGAAAGTAACGTCACGACTATTAGTTTAACATATGGTCAATATAGATGGCATATTGATTAGTTATGGCATGTGGCCGGGAGAATTTTTATAAGAACGGTGGGTTAAAGTGTAATAATACAACATTTTTTGTAAGTTGTATTTTTTCTCGGTGTTTTTGGAAATCTCCTTGACTGGCTTAAAATGTTTCCTGAAGCGAAGAAAGATTAAATTCCTTGTTGAACGCTATTTCGCGACGTTTTGCACGTGAAAGTAGATGTTCATCAACTTTATAGTTTTCAGTAGAAAATGTAACACTTAAATAAAAANAATAAAAGGATTGCAGCGTGTGTGCACGTGTGTGTAATCTCGGTGGTAACGGTTGAACCTGCAAAACACTTGTTCATGTATGGTCTATTCCCTGTTACTTCCAACTTTTATGAAGCCCTGCCAAAGTTCTAGTTCCAGAATATCCCTCCGCCTCATGCAAACAAAACTTAACTGAGTGCTGAGTGTAATAATCTTTGCATAAGAACTGTTTATTACTAGGCATTACCAACACACCAATTTTCTCTCTGGTTTTAAACATATAAATTGTTAATTATATATTATAATTTTTAAATAAAATATAAATAAGTTTTTATTTTAACCAAAAATAAGATACTTTTATTTTAACAGCTGTATGACACGCTTCGATAAAACGCTTTTTTTTTTAGAAAACAACCAAATATGTTATACACGGTGTGATTTTTCAAAGGTTTGATTGAAAAAGTGCGAAGAAACAGATAATTGACTATACGACCGAACCGATACGCTGATTCGGTTCAGACAAATATTCTTTTTTCTGGCAAAAATTTTTGGCCCAAAAAGGGTTACATCGACTGGAATTTATATTTTCTTAAATGAACAAAATCGGTATTGTTGCTTTTTCGCATTTCGGTTGACCAACAAGATATACGAGTTTGTGTTCATCGAAGATGCAGTGGTTACTGTGCATGCGTCTCTTCGAGGCCATCTTTACTGCACTTTCCCGCTGTCATCCGTCTCTAGTCNTATTTCGTTACTTTCACAATACCCAGACATCTCGCCACCAGTAGCACTTTTGAAGCCCTGGTTATTATTTTTCTTTCAGCCAATTTGTATCCTTACGCCACTGGTTAATACAAACACTGCTACATGATATTAAACACATTTCACCATACTCAAAACCAGAAGTCCAAGGCCACAATTAAATGTATTTATTGGTTGTTATGTCTGATGAGACAGCCTTGAATAGTGTTCACTTTACCGCGATCAGTCAATAAAAGCATATTACTTTTCGCAATCACCACTCTCAAAACTCTTTGAAGTNAGTGTTCACTTTACCGCGATCAGTCAATAAAAGCATATTACTTTTCGCAATCACCACTCTCAAAACTCTTTGAAGTTTATAAGTTTTAGTTTGGCGGCCTTTTATTTGCCTTGGTCGTTCTGGTATCTCTGCTGTACCTTAGCGAGTAAGAACAGAAATATCTGTTTTTTATAGCAGAAGTAGCAACTGCTACTGCTTCCCGAACAACATACAAAACAGTGCTTTCGGCAACACGANTCTGTTTTTTATAGCAGAAGTAGCAACTGCTACTGCTTCCCGAACAACATACAAAACAGTGCTTTCGGCAACACGAACGCGAACTAGCAGAAAAACAGCAGAAATAGTGCTAAACTAGCAGAATAGCAGACCACGCGAACATCTCCTTTGAAGGCCTTACAACNCAGAAAAACAGCAGAAATAGTGCTAAACTAGCAGAATAGCAGACCACGCGAACATCTCCTTTGAAGGCCTTACAACATCGTGCAGATTAGCAAGTAACGTCAAGACTAGTAGGTTAACATATGGTCAATATAGATGGCATATTGATTAGTTAGGGCATGTGGCCGGGAGAATTTTTATAAGAATGGTGGGTTAAAGTGTAATAATACAACATGTTTTGTAAGTTGTATGTTTTCGCCGTGTTTTTGGAAATCTCCTTGACTGGCTTAAAATGTTTCCTGAAGCGAAGAAAGATTAAATGCCGTGTTGAGCGCTATTTCGCGACGTTTTGCACGTGAAAGTAGATGTTCATCAACTTTATAGTTCTCAGCAGAAAATGTAACACTTAAATAAAAAGTATTGCAGCGTGTGTGCACGTGTGTGTATTCTCGGTGGTAACGGTTGAACCTGCAAAACACTTGTTCATGTACGGTCTATTCACTGTTACTTCCAACTTTTATGAAGCCCTGCCAAAGCTCTAGTTCCAGAATATCCCTCCGCCTCATGCAAACAAAACTTAACTGAACGCTGATTGTAATAATCTTTGCATAAGAACTGTTTATTACTAGGCATTACCAACACACCTATTTTCTCTCTGGTTTTATACATATAAATTTTTTACTTAAATATTATAGTTTTTAAATAAAATATAAGTAAGTTTTTATTTTAACCAAAAATAAGATACTTATATATTAACAGCTGTATGTCACGCTTCGATAAAACGCTTTTTTTTAGAAAACAACCAAATATGTTATACACGGTGTAATTTTTCAAAGGTTTGATTGAAAAAGTGCGAAGAAACAGATAATTGACTATATGACCGAACCGATACGCTGATTCGGTTCAGACAAATATTCTTTTTTCTGGCAAAAATTTTTGGCCCAAAAAGGGTTNCGATACGCTGATTCGGTTCAGACAAATATTCTTTTTTCTGGCAAAAATTTTTGGCCCAAAAAGGGTTACATCGACTCGAATTTATATTTTCTTAAATGAACAAAATCGGTATTGTTGCTTTTTCGCATTTCGGTTGACCAACAAGTTATACGAGTTTGTGTTCATCGAAGATGCAGTGGTTACTTTGCATGCGTCTCTTCGAGGCCATCTTTACTGCACTTTCCCGCTGTCATCCGTCTCTAGTCTCTAAACAGTATAAAACAAAGTCGCTTATCCGCGTCTGTCTGTGTATTCTCTTAGTACTTCTAAACTACTTGATGGATTAGATGCGGTTTTCAAAATCATTTAGAGAATTTCTTGGGAAAGGTTTCGGTGTATATTACATATTTAATGTAAGGATATTAGAGAAATGTCGAACCATTTGTAATCAAGTCGTAAAAAACCGCTTTTAGGGCGCTTACATAGCTTGCGCTGACTAAACCATAAGATATACATCTAATTGATGTACTACAGAATTNCGCTTACATAGCTTGCGCTGACTAAACCATAAGATATACATCTAATTGATGTACTACAGAATTGTAGCTCTCAAAACGGTCTAAAGAAAAGTCCATAATAGCATATGTTTATCTTTTAATGGTAAGCCACAGTAACCATTTATGTCTTTCAAAGTATCGCTGTAAAAACTAAATTATTACCGGANTTCAAAGTATCGCTGTAAAAACTAAATTATTACCGGGCGAAGCCGGGACGGTTCGCTAGTCGTTTATAGACACTGCATTCCTATCTAACGGGAAACTCCTAACCAACCTATAAAATAGTGAATTATTAGGTGACCAGCTCTCTTAATATTCACACGATATATTCACATGTGTGTGTATTTGTAACACTGAAGTGTACGTATTTTTCAGTAGATGTATATATATAAGATACTGTTTACTTTTACATTCACAAAGCACGTACAGTAAGGTTTTTTCGATTATAAGACGCGTTGATTAAATAAAATGGCATATACAGTAACTACGAATTGTAAGATTAAAGTGTGTGATGGATGTCGCAGAATATTTTGACGTGCGAAAGTGCCAGAAAAAAGAGAAAGAAGTTTTGAGGCACATTTCAAATGCAGAGTTCTGCAAAACAAAACAGTTCACTAGCAGCACAACATATGTGTGTGNGGCACATTTCAAATGCAGAGTTCTGCAAAACAAAACAGTTCACTAGCAGCACAACATATGTGTGTGTGGCAGGGCTGCAACTCTATAAGTCCCATCACTGTATACCCGCCTGCACTTGCTGCCCGATATGCTGTCTGTGTGTTACAGTCCGCTTGGAGAGAGNCCATCACTGTATACCCGCCTGCACTTGCTGCCCGATATGCTGTCTGTGTGTTACAGTCCGCTTGGAGAGAGGCCATACAGAAGACGAAGGCGGCCAACCAGACCAAGCACACCGTCGAGGAACACGTGGAAGCTTGCAAGCTCTGGATGCAGAAGTGAACGCCTGTCGACGCTGATTGGNCACACCGTCGAGGAACACGTGGAAGCTTGCAAGCTCTGGATGCAGAAGTGAACGCCTGTCGACGCTGATTGGCTACAGCGATTATGTGCGATAAATGTGGTTGCATCAATAAAATATTTGCCTTTTCCCTTTGAAGAGTGTGTGTACGTCTCGCTCCCCACTGTTCGTTCGTGATTCTGACTCGAGGGAAGTTACTAGCAGTGACACGTCCAGGAAAAAAGTTTTTATTTGTAAGTCGTAAAACCTGATTACAGGAATCAATATATAAAAAATTATAAAAATTATTATTTCAACACAGGTCGTTGGAAAAAAGAAAAACATGGTGGCCACAACCTTCTGGATAAACCACTGCTCAATATTACAGGAAACATACACATACACCGTACATAGGCGTGCGCGTGGAGTCTGCCTGGATATACCAGGCACACACTTACAACAGGCAAATGTAATAGTTTAGAATTGTGTTCCTTGAGATTTATTTATCATTGCCCAATTAAAGCACGCCGAAATGCATGCTGGTCTGTTTGGTATATTAAGGGGTTTCAGAACTGATTTGTCCATAGCGTTAGGACTTTCTAGGGGTATCGCGTGAGTCGGCATTGCTACCAACTCCCCTCAACTCGTCCCGTTAAAGTCTCAGCAGGCTGGCAGCGGCCACAGAGCAGGTAACATACAGAAGCGAAATGGCGTGGTGGTTACTTTCGCGTGGGCGAACCCGTTCTCTGATTGGCTGTGCGAGATTCTGTGAACGGACCTCGCTAAGAGAAAGACTTGCACCGGCCAACAAAATACTGGTTTGAACAGGGACAAAAATGTATTTAGTTGCCCCAACAGAAAATTTTGTTGATAAAACAAAACTTGAAAAGCACCAAAATTGATTATTTTTTTCCCTCGCCTAGTAAAACCCACGCTCGAATAAACAAAACCTTTGTGTTGGTCCAAAATTTACAAACTCAACTAAACATTTAGTTAAATCAACTTTATACATTTGTTTGGTCACTCATTTGATTGAATTCGTTCGAGAATACAGATTCAGGGCTTGTTTGTAATTTTTCTGATTGTTAGGATAGTAAGAGTGTTTGTTGGTGCATTTATTGACGCTAATTACGGCATAAAAATAACAATAAAACAAGTTAAACTGGTAACTAATAAGTAAAATTGTAAAACTTTAAGTATATATTAACGCACATTGACCATTATTTGCAACGCAAATAAATGAAAACGATTCAATTTTATCAGTAGTCACTAAGCTTATGTTACTAAGGCCTACAGCTTGAGCGTAAGTGAATAAGATTCGAATCTAGTCAGTGATTTAATTTTTTTTTATATGAAATGAAACCTTTTAATGCTCATAGATGGACCAAACAAATCTTACAGTTTTGGGCAAGCAATTAAGAACTAAATAACAATTTAAGTTCAACAACAAAATACTTAATTGCCCTTTCACAAACAATTAATTTATTTGCGCCAAACAAACTTAGTTTGATCTAACAAAGGATTGTTCTCAGTGCTTGTAGGGGCCGCGCTAGTGTAGTGGTTAGATTACTCGCCTTCCCACGTAGGTGGACTGGGTTGGATTCCCGTCGGGGCCTCGTTCCCGGATTATCGCACTTGGGAATCGTGCCGGACGATGCCGCTGGTCGGCAGGTTTCCTCGGGGANTCGTTCCCGGATTATCGCACTTGGGAATCGTGCCGGACGATGCCGCTGGTCGGCAGGTTTCCTCGGGGATCTCCTGTTTCCCTCTCCCTTGCATACCCGCACCACTCCCTGCACTCACCTCGCTTCACCTTCGTCGGATTTCAAGACCTAGACGTTAAGAGCCGCACAAGTCGCTCCACTTCTCCACATGTCAGTTCTTGTGCATAATAGGCTACTGCGTGCTGCGAAGTGTATGCTGGGTAGCCGGCTGGCAAGTAGATTATCAGGCGCTGTTAGGCCAACGGCGTCCTGACATTTTTGCTGGCGAGGGAAGCCATTTTGCTGGCGTGTGCAGGTGGAGTTTGCGGAATAAGCGGTTGTTTCACCTCTGTACTCTTAAGTACTCTGTACAACAGGCAAGAGCTCCCTACGAGGCAGTCAAACAGAGTTACCCNTTTCACCTCTGTACTCTTAAGTACTCTGTACAACAGGCAAGAGCTCCCTACGAGGCAGTCAAACAGAGTTACCCAGACGTGTGCCAGGTTGCATCCTACAAGGGGCAAGGTTAACTCTACTCGGGTTAGGAACAAAGCGAAATTCCTTATGTGAAAGTTTGGCATAGGGAAAATATCCACCGCCAAGTGCGCAGTGTTCCAAAGAGGTCACTTTTAGTTAAAATTATATACTGTATGAATAATAAAAAATAAAGATACTACTTAGTTACGAATTTATTTTATATTTGATTGATGATTATTGCATTTATCCTGTGTTTTTTAAAGTATAAAATAGAGACAATATGGTATCTTACAGACATTAGTACTTACCTAGTGACGAAAATTCTCCGTTTGCCAAACTTTGATATTCCCGACCAATAGCAAAAGTAACATTACAANGTACTTACCTAGTGACGAAAATTCTCCGTTTGCCAAACTTTGATATTCCCGACCAATAGCAAAAGTAACATTACAAAGAGCTTCGTTTAAAATTGTTACTGGTTAAAGCTCCTGTTCGGTGCTCGTGCTGACGTTTCACTAAAAGTGATAATNAGAGCTTCGTTTAAAATTGTTACTGGTTAAAGCTCCTGTTCGGTGCTCGTGCTGACGTTTCACTAAAAGTGATAATAGTGTGTGTTTTTGTAATCACGAGATATGGGTAAAACCATAGGATAATGGTGAGGAATACCAACTGTTCGTCTTCTNGTGTGTGTTTTTGTAATCACGAGATATGGGTAAAACCATAGGATAATGGTGAGGAATACCAACTGTTCGTCTTCTGCGCATGTGCCCAACATTGGTCTGCCCCAAACTAACACAACTGTCAAAGTCACATGGTCAACAGCTGTAAGCGTATTTATTTATATCTTAATTTTCATAAGACAAGCTCTTTTATATTAATTAGATACTTTTATCAATTTTACTCCTAAAATCTTCTCAGTGTCATTTACGATAGTCGTATTGGCAGGATAGCAGTTAAATGTCGGGAGACCAAGCCTGGTTTTGCGCAGGTAGCGTGATCACTCTACCCCACATTCTAGCTACGGGAGAAGCGTGTTACTGTGCTTTACCNGGTTTTGCGCAGGTAGCGTGATCACTCTACCCCACATTCTAGCTACGGGAGAAGCGTGTTACTGTGCTTTACCCATACTTGTTAGCAATACCTTCTATATCGTAGTATACGCTCTTTTGTTCGTGGTAAAGTGGGCACTTTTGAGGCCCTAGTTACCTTTTCCTTTCAGCCATTTTTTATCCTTCTATCGCCTTTTCAAATAAATATTGTCATGCAAGTAATAAACACAGTATAAACATTCCACCTCACAAGGAAGTTAACGTCCAAGGCTAAAATAAAATATATTAATTGGCTACTATTCCTAAAGAGAGGGTTTTCGAAAGTGCTCACTTCACCGTGAATAGCCTANAAATAAAATATATTAATTGGCTACTATTCCTAAAGAGAGGGTTTTCGAAAGTGCTCACTTCACCGTGAATAGCCTACGCCTGTTGTTACAGATACGCCGTAGGTCGCTACCTCTGTATATTTCATGCGCGCCTGGTAGTTAGAGTATCTCATNTGCCTGTTGTTACAGATACGCCGTAGGTCGCTACCTCTGTATATTTCATGCGCGCCTGGTAGTTAGAGTATCTCATCTTCTCAGCAGGATTTGTGCTTTCTGTGTCGTTCACCACCACTGTGTATCATGAACGCCTGGTAGGGGAATTAATAGCTAGCTGTCAACTTTTTTTTAAACGCCAGCCGGTTTCCTAGCCTGCAAAGTCGACATCCCATGGTCAGAAGTGATGAATTTTCAACAGACCCACCTTTTTATATGTATTATAACTGGCTTAAGTGTTGTTAACATTAGTTGCATTAAAACCGGGTATGAGGAAGTGTAAAAATATTTCAAAGCACTTACCTGCTAACTAATGTTAACTGTTTTTCAACCTCAAATGCTATTCACGTTGAGTTGAATGCTATTTATTATTATTGGCCAATAGTATACAAGCAGAATTATTTACGTTCACACTGGTTGTAATATTCACATGTGTTGAATATGAGAGTTATGGCACAGAGCATATAATAGTACAGAGGTGACACAGACGCTTATTACGCGAACTCCAGCCGCACACGCCAGCAAAATGGCGTCTCTGGACAGCAACATGGCGGAACGCCACCAGCCAATCAGTGTGTGGTAACCTACTCACCAGCTGGCAAACCAGCAGCAACTCAAAAAACCATTTCCCTCACTTCAACTTAAAACCAATAAAAAAAAGTAATTTAAAGATAAAGGTAAATAACATTTCCAAGCAAGATATATCCACTTATCACAACGAAACCGAGGTAAAGTACCTCTAATCTAAACAAACAAAAGGAAATAAGTAGTTAGTTATAGTATGTTCAGTGCCAGCGTCATGGCAGGGAGCCTCCCGGCTTGGTAAGGAAATGACAAACCTCATGCATTTGCATTCCGCTTCGGGGCGGCCATCTTGGCAGCCTGTGCCTAAATGTCCAAAACTTTGCAAAAATTTGCAAAATTTATTTAAAAAAAATTAATTTCCAAAAAATCATTTTTTCACAAAATTTATTTTTAAAAATTTATTTTTCAAAATTACCTTTTTGAAAAGTTTGATTAAATATTTCAAAGTATTGATTTAATATTTCAAAAGAGTGATTTAACTTTTAAAAAGTTCCAACTTTTTAAAAGTTCCAAAAAATTATTATTTTTTGTGTTTTCCCTGGCGGCCATGTTGGTTCATGGAGGCTCCCTAAGCCGACGCCAAGACAAGGGGTCAGCCATGTTGATTGTGACTCCCGAANTGGAGGCTCCCTAAGCCGACGCCAAGACAAGGGGTCAGCCATGTTGATTGTGACTCCCGAAGACGATGCACCCAACGGTTCTGCTCTGGCAGTCAAGGGGGTGTCGCAGTAAAGCAATGGGTAGAGCGCAACTCCACGCTCTTGCATTCATGCACCGACGATGAATCCCAACAGAGACGCAGCCAGGACATAGCTTCGGAGTCGTTACATCATGCTCTGGCATTCAAGGGGGCCGCAGTGAAGCAATGGGTAGTGCGCAACTCCACACTCTCGCATTCACTCACCTATGGCTGTGTCTCCCAAAAGAGACGCAGCCAGGACATAGCTTCAGTGACATCACGCTCACGCCTTCAAAAGGAAGGGTGCCACGGTGAAGTAATGGGTAGAGCACAACTTCACGCATCATGCTCCTGCATTCTCAGGGAGTGCAGCAGCAGCGACTCCCANGTGAAGTAATGGGTAGAGCACAACTTCACGCATCATGCTCCTGCATTCTCAGGGAGTGCAGCAGCAGCGACTCCCAAGAGACACTCCAGCTATGCGCTAGAGCCTTGCACATGTGTTAACAAACATATTATACATATATATACACATATATATAAGTTAATCCATCACATGTGTTAACCCCCTCCCATCCCGACCCTGGCCCCGGCCCCAAGAGAGAGACAAAAACATTGTACACACACATATATATATATATATATATATATATATATCTAGTTCCTCGAATCACACACACACCCTCCCCCCTCGCAGCAGCAGCAGCATAATTACATACACGTGCGGTCGCGCCTGCATCCAAGAGCGAAGTTGCAGGATGCGTAACACACCCTGTACATAACAGAGATCACCCAGGGACGAAAAAACTCAGATAAATATTATAAATATTAGCGACTAACCGACTCGCATATCAGTCCGATGGAGATCGTGCCGCTGACAACCACGTTTCCTGTCCGCATCAGTGACACCGACGGTGATGAAACTAATGTTTTTAAATTACAACTTGTAAAGTTATTACGGACACCGTACGAGGAATCATAGAGGGACCAAGCCACTGCGGGAAAACTTGCATCCTCATTAGTAGTATTAGAAGAACCTAATGGTCTGCGTTTCGAAAACATTTATCTATACTCTAAATCCATTCATCAGCAAAAGTACGTATGGCTAGCGCAAATACTACAAGCAGTTGCAAGCCTCCATTACTTTCCATTTAGAGTTAACGACGCGGTCGTGCAGCCAAGCAAGGCTTTACCGAATTCCGCATTTATTTTCGATGATGTAGCTTGTGAGAAACAGGCGACCATGCAGCAGTATTTCAGCATGGGACTTTATGTAGCAGTGGATTCTATTTATATATGCCAAACGTGTTCACGAATGCCTAAACAGCTGGTACGTGACAATGCATATTTCCTAGTCCTCTTTCGCATGGACGACCTGAATTTACGCCACGTCTACTCGGACCACATTAACACCGACATGACATTCGACAAATTTAACTACATGTGTGCATGTTCCTGGCGAGTACCACATGGGTTTCTAGTTATAGCAAAAGATTTTCCACTTGAAAAGGGGCGGTACTGTAGGGGTTTCGATCAGTTCATTATAGTACATCAGTGAAGTATGAGCTACTCAGTATCCAAGTTCGGCCATAGTGGCCTGAAGCGGATGCCGGAAAGCTGTATTATATCTACTAACGACGGGAACTGTAGTTTCGGGGGAAAACCAGCAAAAAATTTAGGAGGAGCAAAACACGATAGTGACGCCACGAACGTCTCCTTCGACCGCAGCATTACCTCGGAGGTGTTGCGGCCAGTGGCGACACTTCAAACCAGTATCGAGACGCAGTTTAGCACAGTAATTGCCGGTATGGCTCGAATGCGGGTGGTAGCCACACTACAAACCAGTTTTGAGACGCATTTGGGCACATTATTGTCCGGTATGGCTCGAATCACTGCCTTAGAGACAGCTCTGAGCAGTGTGGAGAGCGAATAGCCAGCAGTGTTCATACGACAGTGTCAAGCAAATTACACCCATTGGCAGATGATATTTAGCAACTGGCTGAGGTGGGAGGGAAGCTCGCCAAGGTTGAATGTCGCCTCCTCGATACCAATATACTTACCACGAACATCGATTTGAGGCTTGGCACGTCAATCGATAAGGTATCCCACCTGACCACCGCCACAACAGGGGACGCGCCTGACGTCGTGGAAGGTAGGCTGACCGGCACCACAAACATACTGTCTACCAATATGGAGGCACAGCTGCACAAACTANGGAAGGTAGGCTGACCGGCACCACAAACATACTGTCTACCAATATGGAGGCACAGCTGCACAAACTATCCGATGACATACTTAAACTGAAAGTGTTAGGAGCTAGAATATCGGCCGTGAAGAAAAAAATCACTGACATCGGAGAGCAAGGGAGTGCTAGAGTTCAAGCAGGTCTGACTGCATTACTGGACGGACACCTTAATGGAAAGACTGAGTGTGTGGTACCCCCAAAGCTGGAATCGAATCTCATAGTCATGGAAGGCCGTCTGTCCGCCAACACGAACGGACTATACACCAAGCTGGACGCTCAGCTGAGCAACGTAGCCGGCGATGTAGGGAAACTTGGCACGTTAGGTGGTGCGTTCGCAGCTATGGAGAAGAAAATGAACGATGTAAGCGATCAAGTTAGCAGTCTCGCCGCGAAACAAGACAGTCTCCTTAATGACAAAGCCAGGGAGGACGTGGGCGAGCGATTGAGAGTTCTTGCCACGAAACTAGGCAGTCACCTTAATGACACGATCACGCTGGAAGCAATAAGTAAGAAGCTACTGTGCTTGGATTTACGGTAGTCATACTACAGAGAGTGGTGCTGTTTACATTTCCAGACTCTGACAAATAACATGCAAAGCATGGTAGCGAGCAAGCTGCCTGCCCTAGAGGCACAACTGGTCGATTTAGGCGATAGCATTGACTACAGGTCCCTTATGACTCTCTGTAACATTGAGAGATAATCTGCGTATAGCAACAGATAGCGCTGACAAACTGAGTGGTGTGGACGCCAAGCTCACAGCAGTCGAGACACAGCTCGCGCTTTACGACATTAAGAGGTTTACAATTCTCTCCACGAAACTAGACGAACACCTTAATGCATCAAGCGCGGGTTCGGCTATGCTAACCACATTACGTATGCAGCTGGAGAGCGTAGGCAGCTTACAGACGAATCTCAGCAAGATATTGGAACGGATGACGAATAAGCTTAGTACAAATCTGCTCAAAGAACTCGCTTCCAAAACAAACAGTTAGTACGGGACTTGCAGATCTAGAGGAACTTATATGCCACAGGATTGTTCGTAACTTAAACGATATGCGCACGGACGATGAAAAATGGACGCATTGCGAGCATGTGCGTACCGCAGTGCATCAGAAACTTACTACATTCGTAGATAAAATAGTCAATTTGATTATACGTACAGCCATTGTATAATTAATATATATATAAATATATAGTACGAACAATTCACTTTAAATTTTAGTTTAATGTCTTCAGCTGTCGAGGATTTACGCCATGTCGTTGCAAGTGTTCACGATAAGTACCTACAGGCCAAACATGCTCGTATGGAGCGGGACGCACTTTTGGAAGAAGCCTTCTGCCCTATCACATCACGGCTGGACACTATATTCCTCGTTGAACAAGGGGGATAGCGATCACACTTCTGGCTGGGCCTGATCAAACTAAAGCCACTTCTAGAGGGCAATGGCAAAGACGACGATGACGGGGTATCCTTGGCCGAATTGAAACGTAAGTAAAAGGTAGGTTCCCGCCAGGACACTGTTCATACTTATCTCACTTCCTATACGACTCGCTTTAACGATGTGATTTACGGTGTATATAGGCGGAACAAAAAATGGTAACTTGGGAACAAGAATATTTATTTTCTACCCAACAATTACATACAGATTTACAATGAAACCATACGTGCAGCTCCAGGGCTCTACGAGATGTTATTCAAACGCAGACCTGGAGAGTATTCATGAGAAGCTCTCCACCAATNCTCTACGAGATGTTATTCAAACGCAGACCTGGAGAGTATTCATGAGAAGCTCTCCACCAATACTAAAAATTACTTAAACTCACGAGCATGCATTTAACCGATAATGGCATAACTGCCAATACTTATAAGGACGAGGTCCACCCGAAATTCGAGATTATTGCCGAGTTGTTTCCCGACATGGGCTTAGCCAGTGGTTCGAACCTGACTTCAAAGCTTGAGGGAGGCAGCCAGCTTGAGTATGTTTACTGGGACAACGTGAATGAATTAGTATCCAAACTATGTCTACTCGCAGCATCTCAACAGGCATTTAATCAGTCACACAATAACGGAATTGTCAATATCGTAGAAGAACTACGGGAAGGTGGCTACGTCTACTGAAAATGTGAGCACGCCGCTAGCGTCGGGAGATTCACAGGCCAGCAAGAAGAAATATTCGCAGATGGAAGGTGCTTGTGTTTGAACTCACCGATTTGTATCAAGCCGACCTGGTGGAAATGATCCCGTATGCTGCTGTGAATAAGGGGTATAAAAACATGCTAACCGTAATTAATTCTTTCAGCAAATACGCGTGGGCCATCCCAGTTCGCAGAAAAAGCGGGGTGGACGTTGACAGAGCTATGAAAACGGTATTAAGCGATAAGGGAGGGCCGCCTAAGAATATGCAGACTGATTAAGGTAGGGAATTTTACAATAAATATTTCCGTTCACTCATGGACCGTAACAAAATTAACCACTATAGCACCCATGGCGAAATAAGGCTTCCATTATTGAGATATTCAATCGAACATTAAAAGCAGATATGTGGCGTGTATTCTCAGTGTGAGGAAAGTATGTGTGGCTGGATATGTTACCTCGTATAATTACCAAATACAATGCTAGAAAATACAGGACCATTTGTATGCGTCCGGTGGACGATAAAGACGATTCCTTGCTGGAGACTGTGTTTAAAATCGAAAAGATAGTTGACCGGCGGAAGGTAAAGGTAAAAGTGGGAGACTATGTACGCATTTCCCGAATTACACCCACATTTGCGAAATCTTACACACCCAACTGGTCATCAGAAATATACAGAATTAGCCAGATTCGGCATAACGAACCTCGGACCTTCGTGTTGGAAGACCTAAATGGCAAGGGTTTGAAAGGACAATTCTATATCGAAGAACTAANAACGAACCTCGGACCTTCGTGTTGGAAGACCTAAATGGCAAGGGTTTGAAAGGACAATTCTATATCGAAGAACTTATGAAAACAAAATTCCCAAACACATAGTTAGTGTAGCGGATATTAAAACGACACGGGAAGCGCACATTCATGAAATGGCTAGATTTCGACTCCAGATATAACAGCTGGATATTACAATCAGATCTGAAAAAAATATAAAATATGTTTCTGTCTTCACACACTCGGGATGTCTCTCGGTCGAGTGAGTGGGGGGGGGAGAATATACTACACCAACCGCTCGCAGAATTGGCTGTTACACAAGACAGGATGCAGCCACGGTTCACCGCAACCACAGACGACCCTGCCATCACCGGCATGCAAGCCTTTCCCAGGCGGAGTGGGTACATAACACAAGACCCCTGCTGCTGCCACCGAGACACCCGCACCTCTACCACCCTTCCAAGGAGAAGGGGAGAGCATGTACGCAATATCTGGGTGGCGGCTGCGCACCCAGATGGCGCCAACAAGTTGCGATACAACCACTCGAGGTGCAGCGAGGAAAAATGTTTGAAGTTTCATGGAAATAACGTACACACATGCAGAGTATCCAGGATCACATCCAGCCCCTAACAGAAAGTGTATAAAGCAGTAACACAATACAATTTAACTTTTAGTGTATAGGTATGAGTCGTAGAGGCAAGATCTCCAAGAAAGGAAGTGGACTGGTAAATTCTCTTATTAACAATTTGCCCTTTGAAGCTCACCTACCTGGATATAAGTATTGCGGTCCTGGTACTAGGCTGGAGAGACGATTACAGCGTGGCGACATGCCCATTAACTCATTAGACACACCGTGCAAANCGGTCCTGGTACTAGGCTGGAGAGACGATTACAGCGTGGCGACATGCCCATTAACTCATTAGACACACCGTGCAAAGTTCACGACATTGCGTACGCGACAAGTACTAAGTTGGCTGATAGGACCATGACCGATACGATTCTTGCAGATAAAGCAAAGTCAATAGTAGGGTCGGCACAGGCCAAGCTGGGGGAACACATAGCTGCATGGGGGGTGTCGAAAATTATGAAGACTAAGGTGAAAAGAGGAATGGTATTGAAATTTGGAAGGGAGAAAACATTGCGCTCCGGCAGGAAACCTCCTAGGTTAGCAGTGAAACGAAGCGGCATTCTACCATTCATCTTGCCGGCTGTAGGAGTACTAGGAGTATTAATTGGAGGTGCCAGTGGCATTGCCAGGGCTGTAATATGGCCAAATATGAAAACAAACGCTTGACGGAGAGTTTGAGACGTAATAGACAAATGGAGACGCTTGCAATAAACGGTCGTGGACTGTACCTGCGCCCCTACAAACAAGTGGCTGGAGGAGGTGGCAGAAAGAGGAATCGACAACACAAAAGAACGAAACGATCTTAAGGTAGCTGCCAGCCCACCCGCTAACCAACTTCAAAATACTTAATTATGCACGAAAATTAAAATTAAGGAATTTCCAGGGTGTGTTCATGCGAGATCGACTGCCCCTTCAAGCACGCCGGATGCAGTGTGGTATAGTACACCTCGACAGTAGCGCAGGTCCGGGAACTTATTGGACAGCATATAAAAAGAATGGCGATATGGTTCACTACTTTGACAGTTTAGGAAATTTAAGGACCCCACCAGAACTGAAAACGTATTTCAGAGGAACGCGAATATACTCTAATCATAGAGCAGAGCAAAAGCCGCGATCATTGAACTGCGGACACCTTTGTCTGCGCTTCCTTACAAAGATAGATACTTAACGAGTGGATGCTAGGTGCTGCCCCCAGTCATGTCCNGACACCTTTGTCTGCGCTTCCTTACAAAGATAGATACTTAACGAGTGGATGCTAGGTGCTGCCCCCAGTCATGTCCATCACTTTGATCTTGTCAGGCACAAGTTCGGAATTGCGTTCCGTACACTTTCCACCACTCTCCCGAGGGAGGGGAGGGGGTATGGTCCGTGGTGGTGAATGATTTTCAAACGTAGTTCTTGGTGCCGAAAATAGATGATCGCAATTGTATGTTCTGTTATGTTAAGGGGGGCGGGAAGATAGGGGAGGTGCATATTCNGTGCCGAAAATAGATGATCGCAATTGTATGTTCTGTTATGTTAAGGGGGGCGGGAAGATAGGGGAGGTGCATATTCCCACAGGGTCTTATGAAATCGATGGCATAGGCGAATATCAGACACGTGAGCTGGGACAGGAAGCCACATTAGTACTCCGTGGTAACGCGAACACATTACACAGCGAGATGAAGTGTAGTGCACAGGTAGACTTCTCGGGCAGCGATACTCTCGCAGCCATGCTAGGATTNCATTACACAGCGAGATGAAGTGTAGTGCACAGGTAGACTTCTCGGGCAGCGATACTCTCGCAGCCATGCTAGGATTCGAGAACGCAACATACGAGGCTAATAAAACACATGCATCTACGCCGCCGGTAGAAAATATTTCCCATCAATGTCATAAGAATAAACTGCAATTTGGTTAACGAGTCGTATCTCAACGGCANCGCCGGTAGAAAATATTTCCCATCAATGTCATAAGAATAAACTGCAATTTGGTTAACGAGTCGTATCTCAACGGCAAGCCCAGCCAGACACTGCACGAAATTTCAGCTATGGTGCCACCAGGATTTAAACTCGTAAATNGTATCTCAACGGCAAGCCCAGCCAGACACTGCACGAAATTTCAGCTATGGTGCCACCAGGATTTAAACTCGTAAATGTACCGAAAGCACCCATTTATGTTCAGGTAGTGACGTCGAACGTACAAGAGGTCGTAGTGTCCATTGTGGAATAAGAGAGTCGATTGATTAATTTTCGAGTTGAGGAGATAACAGACCGCTTGCATTTAAGGAAAGATGGGCCTGAAAATTAAGAGTGCGAATGCAATAAAAGTCGCCTACGGTACCAAAGTTAAAGTCAGTACGAGTCAGGCACGCAGAGCGCTAACACCTGAAAATGTGCGTTTCCTTAGAAGATTGGGACTGACAATCAAGCATGGACGTGGAAATATTAAACGTCGCAGAGCCGGCCGGGTTCGAAGACGTGATCACCAAGGCTGAGATCAACACGTACTCACCCTATCTTCCAGGTCGCTACATCTATTCGTCCGAGGTCCGAATCCCGGTGCAAAACCAGGATATATACACAGCGCCATGTAACTCATATTTGTGCTTCCGGGGAACACTGGCGAAGCCAGGCNAAAACCAGGATATATACACAGCGCCATGTAACTCATATTTGTGCTTCCGGGGAACACTGGCGAAGCCAGGCAATGCTCTTCCCGTGATGACTAAAATCATAAGAAACTGTATACTTCACATGATAAGCAGAATTGCATATGAGTTGAACAGATGTGAAGTCGACGCAACTCGTGATGTTGGAATTACAGCCACCATTAAGAACTATCCGTCATTAATGCATAACCAATTGCCTGCCGCCAAAATGGCAGGCTGGAGCATAGACGATGAGTTTAAGGTCCCAGTCTATGCGAACGGGAAATTCAAAGTATGTATTCCACTAGCTATGCTGTTGGTGTTCGTGGAAGATTACAAGTATGTGATTATTAATTCCAAGCCAGAGTTAGTTATCCACATGGCAAACATGCAAACTAACGCACTACACGACATGGGAGCAGAAGCCGCTGACTGGTTATTACCGCAGGTGCAGGTCAACATGTCTCAACCCGAAAAATTAATGAAATATGCGGAAAAAGGTAGGAACGTAGATATAGAATTTCATACAAGGAGTTTAGAGACGTACCCGAGTATTCCTGCCTCCACGAGCGTTAATTGGAATGTTAAAACTTGTTTCACGAGTGAAAAACCGAGATATATAATTGTTGAGTTTCAGACAGGCAGGTGAAATGTCCTCAATACATACTGCTCGAAATTTGATCACGTCAATATTAAGAACGTTAAAATTTTTTTTAACTCCGAGGCTTACCCATATGGTGATTTGAACATTGATTTTACAAACGGTGCATATACAGTCCCTTATCAAATGTATGCGGACTTCCAGAGGTCATACTACGGACAAACGCAGGCCCCCACACTCGAACTGAACGCNAACTCCGAGGCTTACCCATATGGTGATTTGAACATTGATTTTACAAACGGTGCATATACAGTCCCTTATCAAATGTATGCGGACTTCCAGAGGTCATACTACGGACAAACGCAGGCCCCCACACTCGAACTGAACGCCTTTATGAACTTGGCTCCCCTACTGGTATTTGACGTTAGTAAACAGGATGATAGAATCNCACACTCGAACTGAACGCCTTTATGAACTTGGCTCCCCTACTGGTATTTGACGTTAGTAAACAGGATGATAGAATCAAATCGGGTGTGGTAGACTGTATAATTGAAATATCTACAGCGGTGAATTTTCCGCCCTCTACCCAGGCCTATGCGTTAATACTTCACGACAGACTCGTAACGTACAACGTGCGAGACAGGATAGTTAAAGTACTGACGTAAATGGCGAAAATACCTCAGTCACTTCCCGACCGGCAGAATGTACGTGAACTTTCAGAGCTTCGTCTCGCAGCGAGGTTTCATTATAAAACGCATCTGCATGGCGTATGTCGACAGGCACACAGCATCACGCACGTACTTACCACCATTTCCATGGCATGAGCTAGACGTTAAAAGCAAAGTAACAAATATATGGCTGGAACAATACTATCACGGTATCAATTGGAGTGTGGGTGATGTAGAATACGATAAAGTGCGAGATGTACTTAGCGCATTATTAAACAGGAGCGAGACTGTCTTCGTGGCCGGAACGGAGCAGAAGCGCCATTTAAGCACCTATTGCGACACGAACNGACTGTCTTCGTGGCCGGAACGGAGCAGAAGCGCCATTTAAGCACCTATTGCGACACGAACCGAAAAATCTGTGACATCCAAACAGAGGAGGATGGCTGCCCTTCTTTTCGAAGGTTGCGAGAACAATATATAAAAANCGAAAAATCTGTGACATCCAAACAGAGGAGGATGGCTGCCCTTCTTTTCGAAGGTTGCGAGAACAATATATAAAAAAAATCCCCCACGTGTGCACCGCTTGCAGGCTCGGGCGCACGTGTCCGTGCCTGAATGCTCTGCTGTTATGGCATTGCAAGTAGGAAATTTGCTGCGAGGGTGTCAACATATTGTCAGAAAAACAGCGCCCAGACCGATATAAATAGGGCTGCATACGATGGGGGTAACTATAGTACTAGTCCGGTATTTACAACATCAGCAGCAGCAATGGAAGGACTCCTCACCAAGCTTAACAGGATGGGGCAGTACACGGCGCTGTCAGACCTGGTCATAGGAAAGCTGTACTTAGCCTCCGATTTCCGGAGNAGTACACGGCGCTGTCAGACCTGGTCATAGGAAAGCTGTACTTAGCCTCCGATTTCCGGAGAACCGAGACTGCATATGGCAAGTGTGTCACATGCATGTTAGACGAGAAATTCAGCATCCAGCTGCCCACTCAGTACGTACAACTTATCACCGACGCCGATATGGTCAAGCTGAATACGTCCACAGTCAGGTTTAGCTATGCAGGCATCAAGCCCATTTACCACGGACGGTCTATGCACGNGTCAAGCTGAATACGTCCACAGTCAGGTTTAGCTATGCAGGCATCAAGCCCATTTACCACGGACGGTCTATGCACGTCGTAGAATTTTCATAAAGCTGCTCCTAGCACATATAAATTTTGTTACATAACCCCACCACCGCCTCGGAATTTTTTTTATTATTTTGTGTCACATATTTCACATGGTGGTCAACCCAGCGTCACTGCACTTAGTTCGCGGCCATCTGTCTGCAACCATGCAAGCAACATTCGACCCTCTAGTATCGTACGAGGGCGAAGTCACAGTTGGCTAAAGGAGAGTTTACTTCAACCCTCCCGGTCAGCCTGCCCAGATAGAATGTTGTACCGAACTCGACCACTGGTTGTTTCGTATCAATGAGGTTAGTTTTCTCTCGCTACCGTGTAATGTAACGATATGTACTGTATATCACCTAAGGCCCGGAATTATGCTACCATGCTCACTCAGCACTCGGTTAACGCAAGCAGGCACCGAGTATATACGACAGGTTTGGTTTACTCGTGCAATAGCTTATGAACTTTGCGATGCTGCCACTGCCAGTGTAATTACCCACTGGACAGAGTGCTTTACCGGCGCAGACATACGACCTGCATGNTTTGCGATGCTGCCACTGCCAGTGTAATTACCCACTGGACAGAGTGCTTTACCGGCGCAGACATACGACCTGCATGAACAGAGGTAAAATTACTTGGACGTCTATGTGTTCTCCGTTAACGTGTGAGGCGTAACTGGCTACATTATAAGAAGTGTTTGAACCTGCCGCAGTAGACGTTTGTGTATCATTCAGAAGAGAACTTTCGTCCTTCATGTGCAATACATTTAACGTATGTGACTGTGTGATGTTTCTGCCAGAAGATGTGAACTTGTACTCGANTCGTCCTTCATGTGCAATACATTTAACGTATGTGACTGTGTGATGTTTCTGCCAGAAGATGTGAACTTGTACTCGACTTACTTTATTGGTTATAGAAAAGTAGTGTTTAAACCTGAGCTGGGACACGATCAAGTACAGATATGTGATGGTGACAATCATTTGTGGGGATATCACGACACCTGGGACAACTTCCACTGGGACATCCTACCCTGCTACAAGTGCGATCAGTGTGCCGTCTTCAATCTCCGGCCAAACAGCGAACTGCCTTAAAATGGACGCATACTAGTAACACGTGCCGAAATTGAAGATACTACCGAACTACGTCATGAACGTCTCCATAGGAGCAAGAAATTGAACTACGTCCTGCGCGATGTCAATACCGGCTCTACCTACTGCTGGTCCGAAGAGTGTACGGGACACATACATNCCTGCGCGATGTCAATACCGGCTCTACCTACTGCTGGTCCGAAGAGTGTACGGGACACATACATACAACCACGCTGGTAGACTGCAGTAGTGATGGAGTTTGCCAGCCATCTGCTGCCTGATGCCGCCCCCACCACCGCCAAACGTACGAAGAAGGGTTCTGCAGTCGTGATTGACATCACCGGTGACGCTGTCCGGCCGCCCACTGCTGCTTCCAAACATAAGAAGACAATTGCTACCATTAAGGTTCCTCGCCAGCGTGCGCCACGCCCTGCCCGTAAGAGGAAGACGGCTGCGGTTGCCACCGCCTGCCTGAGTTGTGGGAATTCTTCACTACGTGATGTGAGATATTTAACTGTTGCAGAGCGGAAAACCGTACTGATACAGCTCTTCAATACGCTACTTACAAAGGTGTAGAACTTAAAGGTTTTATTTGTAATGTAGTTAACAACAACAATGTGCTTTTTACATGTTAATCTTAACACACACTGTTAGAAACGAAAATTAACATATCAATAGGAGATTTTCTTTAAACTACTTACTATTGCGCACGCAGATGGGGTTACACAAAAGTTTTATTTGTAATGTTTTTAACAAACAACATTTTTTGCTTATATTGTATAGGTATCGTTACCGTTTTGATGTGTCCACGTAATTGAAACCTTGTCTTGTGTTTTGCATAAAGGATATTGAAAGTGGATATATAATTCTTCGTACTTGATGTATGATTATGTTAACAATGCAAATGGCAGAAGGTGCAATGTACATACGTCTTGTGAGACTCTATGTGTGTGTTGGTTAATCACAACTGTTTTGTTTGAAANGGCAGAAGGTGCAATGTACATACGTCTTGTGAGACTCTATGTGTGTGTTGGTTAATCACAACTGTTTTGTTTGAAACTGAAAAAGGGAATTGTAATATCTATTTCTTCGTACTTGATTTTTTGNTTGGTTAATCACAACTGTTTTGTTTGAAACTGAAAAAGGGAATTGTAATATCTATTTCTTCGTACTTGATTTTTTGTGTGTAACAACTGATATTTACTTGTTTTGTGGTATTTACGCGTAAGCGCAATTGTAACACGATGTGTGTGTTTAACCACAAAAAATGCCGTCAAACGGGGTCGCTTTGCTCCACTGTTTTCAGTTTTTTTTTAATTCATAATTTTTCATGTACTTAACTCTCNAAACGGGGTCGCTTTGCTCCACTGTTTTCAGTTTTTTTTTAATTCATAATTTTTCATGTACTTAACTCTCTTAAAAAATCCCGATTTTTGGCCTCGAAGTTCATCCCCGAAGGATAATGGTCTAAGACTGCAATGTCTAATTGATACATGATTAAAAAGTTGAATTTTTTTTTGTTGAAAATTGGAGCAATGTAACCAGGGGGTTTCAAGATTTTGTTCCACTTTTCAAAGTTAACAGAAAACCATTCTGAATAGACCCAAGAGGCATTCTCGCCCCATCCATTGGATTAATTGAGCCACATATACAACAACCAATTGCTTACAAAAATTTATTTCTTNCCATCCATTGGATTAATTGAGCCACATATACAACAACCAATTGCTTACAAAAATTTATTTCTTAAAAAATTGACAATAATTAAAATTTTTTTTCAAATTAAATTTACATTTTTTACAGTAGGCACTGGGGACCAGTTATGACCTGAAATTCACTAAAGCAGGCAAATGGTACAGTTTCCTTGTTCGAGAGATACAGCGAGGCTCATCGGTTCCACAAACAACGTCGCACCCAAGAGTTATCAATGAGACCTCTCGTTCTGGCCATTTCCATTCCTTTGATGGAAACTGGTAACAATGTGAAACGCTGATTCGTTATCCTGGCTCAATATAAGTCCTGGATAAAATGTGTCATCACACTTAACAATGCAATATTCACCAGGGTTGAAGTGCTGTCCGAACCACTGAGCTTGAACAAGACCACACGGATGACTGCTTCCCTGTTGATAGCTCAGCACATCTTCCTTAATTTCGGCCAATTGCCTTTCACAGTAAGCCTCCAGAGTCTCTTTATCAGAATCATCACAGATATTNCATCTTCCTTAATTTCGGCCAATTGCCTTTCACAGTAAGCCTCCAAAGTCTCTTTATCAGAATCATCACAGATATTTTCTTCATCAATGACCTCAGTTTCGCTGTCACTATCTTATATTCTTCTTTTTCCCTGATGTTGCAGAGCTACAGGTCGAGCAGAGTTAGGTGGCTCTTCCTCTATTAAATCATCCAACGCAATGCTTTTCCCCGATGGAACATTGAGCTTCTTCCTTCTTCCTACATTTTTCTTTTTTGTCCATTCTTCCCTTTTCTTTTCCAAGCTGGAAAGGAAAGATTTTTGGATAGCCCCCTCATCACAAGCAGGTTTTCTATTGACACGGTTCAGTAGTGGTTCCAGGTCGACTGGACGAATTCCACAAGCCTTAAACCCAGACCGAAGATTTTCTGCAATGTCGTCAGATGTTGTTGCTAACAATTGCTTGAGACGTTGAGGCATGTCTTCCTTCTTTATCAGCTCACTCCCATTGGCATCCTTTCATTCTGATAAGATCCGACGCCAAGCTTGTTTAACACCTCGGAAAAATGCAATATCCAATGGTTGTGTGAGGTGCGTAATATTCGGAGGGAAACAAATAAACGCAATGCTATTATTCTCAAACAATTTCACCACTTCAATGGAAATATGAGCCCCAAGATTGTCACAAATCACTGCTTTTCTGCCTTGTAGTTTGCGAGTAGCAGGGAGGAAAATGGATTGAAACCACTCCAGGAAAGTAGGAGTGTCAAACCAACCACTAGGGCTGTTGCTGTACCTAGCACCAGTCGGTCCGTTCTCGGTCCACGTGCTCCACATACTTTTGGCTTTGTAAAGGAGGAACGGAGGTAGTAACTCTCCAGAGGCGCTACCACAAAACATGATAGACGTCCCACTTTTCGATGAGTTTCTCATGTGCTCTACGTATTTCGTTCCCCGTTTTGTCAACACCCTTTNCTGTTGCTGTACCTAGCACCAGTCGGTCCGTTCTCGGTCCACGTGCTCCACATACTTTTGGCTTTGTAAAGGAGGAGCGGAGGTAGTAACTCTCCAGAAGCGCTACCACAAAACGTGATAGACGTCCCACTTTTCGATGAGTTTCTCATGTGCTCTACGTATTTCGTTCCCCGTTTTGTCAACACCCTTTTCATCCCTGGATCGTCAACCAGATTGGTATCATCGAAGTTGAAGATGTTGGAAGGTGGGATCCCCGCCAGTTCTTTTGAAAGGAATGAAATATATCAGCGCAGGTCATCATCGTTGATAGCAGCACGGGACTTTTTAATGTTCGTAGCAAAATGCTGTGTCAGTTCAGGATGCCTTTTCAAAAAAGATAATGTNCCTCGTTGATAGCAGCACGGGACTTTTTAATGTTCGTAGCAACATGCTGTGTCAGTTCAGGATGCCTTTTCAAAAAAGATAATGTCTAGTCGTGACCTGGCGTGTTCTGTTTGAACTTNATGCTGTGTCAGTTCAGGATGCCTTTTCAAAAAAGATAATGTCTAGTCGTGACCTGGCGTGTTCTGTTTGAACTTTTTCACAGTTCTCCGCTTTTGCTCCACAAAATATCTGATGATCAGTTTGAGATCAAATTCTGATAAGGGGAAACCATAGTTAGACATGCTTACTATGCATCGGACAAATGTTTTTCTTCTTCTTCTGAAAATATCGGTGGGTAGGGGGGGGGNTAGTTAGACATGCTTACTATGCATCGGACAAATGTTTTTCTTCTTCTTCTGAAAATATCGGTGGGTAGGGGGGGGGCGGATCGCTTAGAGTGATGGCCACCAAGCTTGTTTATAATAGTACGTCTGGATATCTTGTAGTGGTCACTTGCTTTACGTTGGGACAATCTCCCAGATCAGACCGCTTCGAGACACTCCTGCAAAGTCTGTTCTGAGTAATCTCGGTAGGTCCTAGCACCCAACTTCCTCTTATATACTCGAGGCATCTTCTGTACACAAACAAACAAACAAAAACTGGATCAAATTCGGTATACTGGGATGCTGATATAAATGTCATATACAATGATATAAAACAAAAGGGAAATTTTTATCTGAAATTATGGGGTTTCTTTGCTCCAAAACATTGGAGCAAAGAAATTCCACTTTTCGGAGCAAATGACCCCACCCGAGATTTTTGTTAATTATTACTCTAGAAAGAAATTAAAGTGGAAAAACTCAGTAAAATTCTGCATTAGCACTANCCCGAGATTTTTGTTAATTATTACTCTAGAAAGAAATTAAAGTGGAAAAACTCAGTAAAATTCTGCATTAGCACTACATTACTGATGAGAGAGTACTATTACTAACCAGCTGAAATGATTCAGTTAGACTGCAGACAGGAATTTTTGGCACTTGCTGGAACGAAGTGTTTAACTTCACCAGAAAAAAACTAATAACAAGTGAATGTAACACTCCTGGAAGGCTGTGATTCACAGAGAAGTTTTCTACATCCATGCTTCAAAAAACGACCACTGGAGCGCTAATGTCATATGAAGACTGTTGAGTGACGTATCTCTCGAAGATTTTTAGATTTTGGNAAAAACGACCACTGGAGCGCTAATGTCATATGAAGACTGTTGAGTGACGTATCTCTCGAAGATTTTTAGATTTTGGGGCAATGTTACCTCAAAGGGAGCAAAGTGACCCCGTTTGACAGCACCTTTCCTGTAAGGTGTAATCACACCACGTTGTATACCTTTTTACGTGACAATTTATATATATGTGTGTTCTGAAACTTGTGAGTGAGTGTTCTTATTGCTGAGTGTAGATACAGACCTGTCATAACACAAATTAAAAACCCATGCTATTTTACAGTAACTGCAAAACGCAGTACACAGATATGTTGCTGCTTGCCTATCACCAAGGCGCAAGTCGCGAAAAAGTGTGTTTTGGGTGGAGACCNCGCAGTACACAGATATGTTGCTGCTTGCCTATCACCAAGGCGCAAGTCGCGAAAAAGTGTGTTTTGGGTGGAGACCACACACAAACACGACTTGCTAGTAGATTGTAAGCGCAAGTTGTACACACACCATTAAGGAACACGTTATGATACATGCAAGTACCGCCGTACCTGCGGCCTCCGCCTGCACAAGGCCAGTGACATAACTGGTTGACGAGTTTCTCCGTGCTGGCCCATTGTGCTAGGGGGTATATATACAGCCTCGCAGAACGCTGCACTTTCACTTGTTGCCAGACTGCTGAGCCGTACGTGTATTTCTGTATACTCNTATATACAGCCTCGCAGAACGCTGCACTTTCACTTGTTGCCAGACTGCTGAGCCGTACGTGTATTTCTGTATACTCCACGTCAGAATCTGGCTGCTGCAGCGCTCTGCGCGTACCACTAGACACGTCCGCGGTACCCCCGACNCTGTATACTCCACGTCAGAATCTGGCTGCTGCAGCGCTCTGCGCGTACCACTAGACACGTCCGCGGTACCCCCGACGGTACTCAGGCATCTGCTGCTGCCACTCGCTACCAAGCAGCCACTCTGCATCGTGTGTGTGTGTTGGTGAGTAGACCTACTTCAGGTAACATATATATCGCGTGTGCTGTGGATGGTTATTGTTCATTGGGAGTTCACATCACTTGACAGCCAACGCGGCCGCCCTTGTGTGTCTCGTACAAGTAACTACTTTTCAGTTCGTAGTTTTAACAGCGGCCCTCGCGAACATGGAGTGTTCTATTCCATAGCATTTATTTATTAGAGTTGTTCACTCTTCGTCATAGGTGAGGGGGAGGGGCACATGCTGGGTTGTGGTTCTAGATACAATGAACACTCCCCGCAGTCTGTTGTTTTTTCCACTACACAGTCCTTAGTCGGTGAAGGACGACCGGCTGACCACTTCAGAACCGGTCACTACCAGGCATTCTGTATACATTACATCACGCTGATTGTGAACTAGACTCATATCCTGCGTGCGTCTCCTGCAGGTTAAGGCCCCGGAGGCTACTACATCGTATGCATATCAGCCCAGGCTCAGGACTCGGGAGGGGAGGATGCCTACCATTTCACAGTTTCCCTCCCCNCAGCACGCTGATTGTGAACTTGACTCATATCCTGCGTGCGTCTCCTGCAGGTTAAGGCCCCGGAGGCTACTACATCGTATGCATATCAGCCCAGGCTCAGGACTCGGGAGGAGGAGGATGCCTACCATTTCACTGTTTCCCTCCCCCTGTTCAACGCATCCCCTAGGCGTAGAACTCCCGGGGTCGAGACCCAGCGAACTCACTTGCAGGTTTTTTTCCCCACTCTATATACAGTAGAATCCCGATAATTCGTATTGTGAAAGGTTTGAATGTTAAATATGAATTTTCGAGATATTCAAATTAGCGTGATTACCAATAATCGGGAGCAAAAAAAGAAAAAAGACATTATAACGAGATAAATGCAAATTTGCATTATTATGTAATGATAAACGCATGACTACATATTGTGTATAATATGTATATATAAATCAATAATTATAACAATAAAAAAACATTAAAAATTTAAGTTTAAAAAAATCTCTAATTTTTTTTTTGTGCAAGCCTTGTAGACGGGTATTGTCGATGGCTTTGCCAAGCATGTTCAAAGCAGAAAATACTTAATCGCCAACGTCTGATTTTGCTAAGAAATAGCGCATGTTGTTGATGTATTGTTTAGCCACTTTAGGTGTAATTGTCGGCACATCATCTTCGTCATCACCTTCACCATCAATGTCCTGATATAGAGCCAAAATTTCGTCATTTGTTAGAATCGCCACTACCGCTAGGCCATCGTCAAAATGGACGAAATCTTCAAACGTTATAGAATTTTCTTCATTTTGAGGAAGACNCACAGTCCTTAGTCGGTGAAGGACGACCGGCTGACCACTTCAGAACCGGTCACTACCAGGCATTCTGTATACATTAGAGCACGCTGATTGTGAACTAGACTCATATCCTGCGTGCGTCTCCTGCAGGTTAAGGCCCCGAAGGCTACTACATCGTATGCATATCAGCCCAGGCTCAGGACTCGGGAGGGGAGGATGCCTACCATTTCACAGTTTCCCTCCCCCTGTTCAACGCATCCCCTAGGCATAGAACTCCCGGGGTCGAGACCCAGCGAACTCACTTGCAGGTTTTTTTCCCCACTCTATATACAGTAGAATCCCGATAATTCGTATTGTGAAGGGTTTGAATGTTAAATATGAATTTTCGAGATATTCAAATTAGCGGGATTACCAATAATCGGGAGCAAAAAAAGAAAAAAGACAATAACGAGATAAATGCAAATTTGCATTAATATGTAATGACAAACGCATGACTACATATTGTGTATAATATGTATATATAAATCAATAATTATAACAATAAAAAAACATAAAAAATTTACGTTTAAAAAAATCTCTAATTTTTTTTTGTGCAAGCCTTGTAGACGGGTATTGTCGATGGCTTTGTCAAGCATGTTCAAAGCAGAAAATACTAATCGCCAACGTCTGATTTTGCTAAGAAATAGCGCATGTTGTTGATGTATTGTTTAGCCACTTTAGGTGTAATTGTCGGCACATCATCTTCGTCATCACCTTCACCATCAATGTCCTGAGATAGAGCCAAAATTTCGTCATTAGTTAGAATCGCCACTACTGCTAGGCCATCGTCAAAATGGACGAAATCTTCAAACGTTATAGAATTTTCTTCATTTTGAGGAAGACGATTCCAATTCACAGGGCATTCTAAGTCTTGGTCAGTAACTACTGATGAAAGTTCCACCTTCATGAATCCACAAACACGAAAACTGTTTTTTTATTGTGCTTTCGTTAACACTTTGCCACGCCTTGTGAAAAATGTTCNATGAATCCACAAACACGAAAACTGTTTTTTTATTGTGCTTTCGTTAACACTTTGCCACGCCTTGTGAAAAATGTTCATGGCTGAAAATAAAGTGATTGTATGATCCTTCCCATCCTCGATGCTGTCAAGGAGGTGCATTACTACTTCCTTGCGGTAAAAGGTTTTGAACGTTTTAATTATGCCCTGGTCTAGAGGCTGCAGCTAAGAAGTAGTGTCGGCAGGCAAAAACACAACATAACATGACTGATCGGTGGGGTATTGTTGTGGGCCGTACAATTATTCATGAAAAGTAGAATTTTTCGCCGCCTTTNATAACATGACTGATCGGTGGGGTATTGTTGTGGGCCGTACAATTATTCATGAAAAGTAGAATTTTTCGCCGCCTTTTCTCCATATCAGTATTTACTTATCATATCCATTCCTTCAATAATTCGCCCGTCATCCAAGCTTTTTGTTTGCACTATAGGTCATCGGAAAAGTTTTTATATTTTTAAAACATCTTGGTTTGGCTGGTTTGCCTATCATGAGCGGTCTTAATTTCTCAGATCCATCCATGTTGGCGGCCAACAATATGGTTACACGTTCTTTACTATTTTTTCCGCCAAGACACTTTTCTTCCTTAAAACACATCCATCGGTAGGGGAGACACTTATAAAATAACCCCGTCTCATCGGCCNACTTTTCTTCCTTAAAACACATCCATCGGTAGGGGAGACACTTATAAAATAACCCCGTCTCATCGGCCTTAAAAATGTTGTTGGGCTCATAAGAATCGATTATTTCTCCCAATTCGTCTTTCCTCTCAGAACAAACGTCGGCCGATACACTCGCACTTTCCCCACTAAGCTTCTTAAATTTAATGCTGTGACTTTTTTTAAACTATCAAACCAACCATCACTCGCACAAAAGTCTTTAATTCCCATTTTTTTTTTTTGCGAAAACTTTTTTTTTCTTTTAAAATATTTCCTCCAACTGGTACATTCGAATTCCGTGCTTGCGCAAACCACTTTTTTTAATTATCTTCTAGTTGTGGATACTCACCAGTCTTAAAGCGCGTTACTGTGCTGTCCGATGTCTGGGAGGCGATTTTGTCCTTGTTCTTCAGAATTGATGTTATTCTGGAAGGAGGAACGTTATAACGTTTGGATACGTTAATTTGTTTATCACCACCGGCCACGGCGTTAATGATTTCTTTTTTTTTTACTCTAATGGAAAGACACTTATTAGCTCTTTTCGGAGGCATGGCTAAGACCGAACTGACTAACCTTTCACTCGCTCTGCTCCTTCCTACCCTCTGATAACCGTAGACCGGACAGCAAGGTGCCTCTTAGTTCTGAGAATCACAGACACCTCGCCTCACATTCTACTTGGCCTCATTACGTTCCCTTCAAACCCTCCTACGTCCCTCAGTAACCTTCCGGTCTTTTTTACCCTGCCCGAATTGCATAAATCATAAGATCAGAGGAATTGTAGGGTAGAACACGTAAAATTTATGAAAAAAAAAAAATATAAAATCGGCCACCTAATTTTGGAACATTCAAGAAGATATAATCTTACTTCCCAACAGGTGAATCACAGGGAATATGTGACAGCTATCGTGGGTCAGGACAAGTACAATGACTAACAGTTAAATTACAGTAATTAAATCTGGACGGATAACCACAATAAATGCAAGTAGAACTAACCAAACTTAACCTAACTTCAGTGTAGGAGAATCACAGGAGATGTGTGCACTGACGCACAATTACACATCAGACTAAAATATCATCCAGTGCTATGCAACCCGATGTAACACCCTCGATTTTTTTGGGCACCTAAAACGTCTAAATCTTTAATTTGTAAATTTATTTAATTCCTTGAGATTTCTATGTTTTCCCTGGTGTATAAAAATTCCATGGCTTTTTCACGTTTTTCCTGTTAGCAGCCCTCCTGTTTATTTGGTGATTAATAACTAGTCCAACTTAAAACGTACATTTGCTGTGTTGTAACACAACATTTTATTATAATAAAATACGTAAAAATTTACTGTAAATAAAATAAGCTATTACTGTTTTGTAGNTTTATTATAATAAAATACGTAAAAATTTACTGTAAATAAAATAAGCTATTACTGTTTTGTAGCACACATAAAAATTAATTGTAAATAAGTTAAAGATAAGTTTCTGTTTTCACTAAAGNGCTATTACTGTTTTGTAGCACACATAAAAATTAATTGTAAATAAGTTAAAGATAAGTTTCTGTTTTCACTAAAGTCCTGCAATTTTCTCTACAACTTCTAGTTGACGACAATCTGCTATATCAATATTCACCAGTACAGTAGATGTCGAATCTTTCTCTTACCATATAAATCTAGGTATATATTTTACATAATTTTAAGTGAGAATTTGGAAAATTTTAAAGAACACAATTAATGGGCTATATGGTCCCTCTGGTATCTACCATTATGCTATAATTCAAAAGTGATAATGCAATTCCAAATTTCTGAGCATTAAATCCAGTNCTACCATTATGCTATAATTCACAAGTGATAATGCAATTCCAAATTTCTGAGCATTAAATCCAGTGGGCAAAAAATTTCTGATTAAAGCCGTAAATAAATCAAGGACTGACTTACAATTAAACTTTCGACTAGAGCCTAAATATAAATACTTACGTAACAAATGAGTAGACCAGTGTTTTTCAACCTGTGGGTCGCGACCCTCAGGGGGGTCGCGAACCCTTGCTCGAGGGGTCACGATCGCAAGCCAGGTAAAAGAAAAAGGCAAGGGTTAAAAGTCGTNGGGGGGTCGCGAACCCTTGCTCGAGGGGTCACGATCGCAAGCCAGGTAAAAGAAAAAGGCAAGGGTTAAAAGTCGTACACTACAAAAAAAACTGCAATTTAAGTGAGAAGGCTGTGCCTGTTTAGTTTTTAATAATTTGTCGAATCGTGGCTCTATTTTTGAGACGCATATAATCAAATCATTTTCTAATTGGAGCTTATTTCTCTTTTTAGTTTGTATGTTCAACGTTGAAGAGAACGTTAGTGATCACATAGGTAGGTAGTGGCGAATGGCGCTAATAATTGTAATGCGTCTCTTGCCAGCTCTGGATATTCTTGGTTTTTCTTCATCCAGAAAACGTCAATATTTTGCGAATGAAATTCCATTTTAAGCGTGCCGTCAGCAGATAAATCCGAAAGAATTTCTTTCATATTCGTGGTTAGATCCGCCAATTGTACTGACATATCCAAGAAAGGATTTAGAGTCCATCTATGCCCATTGTCACCTNATTTTGCGAATGAAATTCCATTTTAAGCGTGCCGTCAGCAGATAAATCCGAAAGAATTTCTTTCATATTCGTGGTTAGATCCGCCAATTGTACTGACATATCCAAGAAAGGATTTAGAGTCCATCTATGCCCATTGTCACCTTCAGAGTCCAGTTCTGGAAGTAACTTTAATTGTTTCTCTTCCAAATTACCCAAGCTCTGTATCATGCAAGGAACGTGAGAACTTACTACCAACGATTGGTCCGTTGCAGTTTCTTCGACAATCTTCTAAACGCAAGGGAAAGACTTGTATATCATTTTTTGTAAAGACGTTGACCAATAACCAAGTTTTGCGAGGAATCCTTTGATTTTAACCTTGGCCGTTAGAATGTTTTCTTCTCTCCCTTGGAGGCTCTTGTTTAAAATATTTAGGTAGTTAAATAGATCAGCAGGAAATGCTTATTTTAATAACTAAACAGGGCCACAAAAATAATTCGCATATTAAGATTTAGCATTTTGCAAGAACATTAACAATTCAGCTTTTAGTTCCAGAACTCTTGTAAATACCTTTCCTTTGAATAGCCACCTGGCCTCTGTATGATAAAGGAGATTTTGATGGAGCGAACCCATGTCTTCACAAACCATTCTGAACAGTCGAGTTTGCAAGGCTTTACCTTTAATAGAGTTCACAATTTTGATCACCTCTTTAAGCACATCATTTAAATCAGAAGGTAAAACCTTGGCTGCCAGAGCTTGTCGATGAAGAAATCAGTGTGTCCATGAAACATTTGGTATTATTGATTATAATTTCTCAACGAGTCAGCTCGTGTTGCCAGTCATAGGTTTAGCACCATCGCTACAAATGGCGATGCATTTTCTCCAATCAATCTCGTAGTCGCAAGTGCTTTGTAAAAACATGTCGTACAAACACTGGCCTGTAGTGTTCGCAGGAAGTGCTTTGCTAAATAAAATGACTTCTGTGATACTTTCATCTGCTTCATAGCGCACAAATACCACAAACTGCGCACAATTTGAAACATCAGAAGATTCGTCAAACTGCAAAGCAAAATGTGGGCTCTTCTTTAATTATTCAACTACTTCTTCTCGAATGTCACTGGTCATATCGTTTATTCTGCGTTCAGTAGTATTATCAGGAAGAAGTATGCTTTTTAGCTTGTTTGCCTGCTGCTTACCTAACATAATTTCAACCATATCCATGGCTGCTGGCAAAATAAGATCCTCTGTAACTGTATGCGGCTTGCCTGCTCTAGCGACTCGGTATGCGACTCGGTAGCCAGCTGATAATACGTTCTCGTTGGCACTGGATAACTAAAAACAGACAACAACAATCATAAAAAAAAATAATTGAGTAAAATATTATACATAAAATATAGTTTGTAATCAACAAATAACAATACTTATTTATTACCTGAATAACAATATTTTGCTGCTGGTTAAGGGTTTTCAGCTTTCGTTCAAATGAATCCAACGGTTTATCAGCTTCCTTGGAATGTTTGGGGAGAGGTGACGAATAAGCTTTGATGGTTTCATACTCTCACGTGATAATACTTCACCGCAAATCATACATTGATGTTTATTATTCATGACAGTAAATACATATTTCAAGTAATTGTCGTCATAATGTCCATTTTTTCCGGTTTTGATTCGCTTCCGCTACAGCCACTTGTACCGGACGTGGAGGCTGCGCAGATCTTTTGAGAAACTTATCCNTTGGCCGTTAGAATGTTTTCTTCTCTCCCTTGGAGGCTCTTGTTTAAAATATTTAGGTAGTTAAATATATCAGCAGGAAATGCTTATTTTAATAACTAAACAGGGCCACAAAAATAATTCGCATATTAAGATTTAGCATTTTGCAAGAACATTAACAATTCAGCTTTTAGTTCCAGAACTCTTGTAAATACCTTTCCTTTGAATAGCCACCTGGCCTCTGTATGATAAAGGAGATTTTGATGGAGCGAACCCATGTCTTCACAAACCATTCTGAACAGTCGAGTTTGCCAGGCTTTACCTTTAATAGAGTTCACAATTTTGATCTCCACTTTAAGCACATAATTTAAATCAGATGGGAAAACCTTGGCTGCCAGAGCTTGTCGATGAAGAAATCAGTGTGTCCATGAAACATTTGGTATTATTGATTATAATTTCTCAACGAGTCAGCTCGTGTTGCCAGTCATAGCTTTAGCACCATCGCTACAAATGGCGATGCATTTTCTCCAATCAATCTCGTAGTCGCAAGTGCTTTGTAAAAACATGTCGTACAAACACTGGCCTGTAGTGTTCGCAGGAAGTGCTTTGCTAAATAAAATGACTTCTGTGATACTTTCATCTGCTTCATAGCGCACAAATACCACAAACTGCGCACAATTTGAAACATCAGAAGATTCGTCAAACTGCAAAGCAAAATGTGGGCTCTTCTTTAATTTTTCAACTACTTGTTCTCGAATGTCACTGGCCATATCGTTTATTCTGCGTTCAGTAGTATTATCAGAAAGCGGTATGCTCTTTAGCTTGTTTGCCTCCTGCTTACCTAACATAATTTCCACCATATCCATGGCTGCTGGCAAAATAAGATCCTCTGTAACTGTATGCGGCTTCCCTGCTTTAGCGACTCGGTATGCGACTCGGTAGCCAGCTGATAGTACGTTCTCGTTGTCACTGGATAACTAAAACAGACAACAACCATCATAAAAAAAGGAGAGTAAAATATTATTTATAAACATATTGTTTGTAATCAAAAAATAACAATACGGTTTATCAGCTTTCTGGGAATGCTTGGTTGAGAGGCGACGAATAAGCTCTGATGGTTTCATACTCTCACGTGATAATACTTCACCGCAAATCATACATTGATGTTTATTATTCATGACAGTAAATACATATTTCAAGTAATTGTCGTCATAATGTCCATTTTTTCCGGTTTTGATTCGCTTCCACTACAGCCACTTGTACCGGACGTGGAGGCTGCGCAGATCTTTTGAGAAACTTATCCATTTGATGGTCGCTCGGAGCGAAGCGCAAAAACAATACGACCACGTGTATACTCGTCGGCGCACTCGGGCAACTATCAGAGAGAGAAAGAGTGCGAACGTTCCTCCGGCGCGGGGCGCTCAGCTCCTCTCGCCTCCTGCGTCATCACCACGGCAAACAATATGCATGACTACTTGCAGAGCGCCCGCCACTACCTGGCACAGTACACTTGATTGTTTCATCTATACATAATTATCAGGTGACTGCCCAGGGTGACAGCTTGTAGGAGTGCGCCAAACTCAGGTCAAGGTTTTTTGAAATTTTTTAAATGCACCTATTCAAATGTAAGAAGTTTATATTTGGAAACATTGGATTTATGGAATACAGAGATGGATAACATANATTGTTTCATCTATACATAATTATCAGGTGACTGCCCAGGGTGACAGCTTGTAGGAGTGCGCCAAACTCAGGTCAAGGTTTTTTAAATTTTTTTAATGCACATATTCAAATGTAAGAAGTTTATATTTGGAAACATTGGATTTATGGAATACAGAGATGGATAACATAAACATAATTTTAATCATTTAGTGCACAAACATTTCATTTTGGTAATGAAATTCCTCATTTTCCTTTACCTCGCCAAACACATTATGCTCTATCAGCCTAGGCTTTTATACACNGTTTGGTAATGAAATTCCTCATTTTCCTTTACCTCGCCAAACACATTATGCTCTATCAGCCTAGGCTTTTATACACTGCCAACATCAGATCACTATTAGTCACGTATGTTGTCTTTAGTAATAAACCATTGTACATAAATTTTAATGGTGATCTGAAATATAAAATTTGGTATACTNCACGTATGTTGTCTTTAGTAATAAACCATTGTACATAAATTTTAATGGTGATCTGAAATATAAAATTTGGTATACTAATTACTTATTTTAAATGTCATATTAAAAACGGCATTCTGGTATAATTTTATTTAATTAATTAAATAATTTAAATANAATTACTTATTTTAAATGTCATATTAAAAACGGCATTCTGGTATAATTTTATTTAATTAATTAAATAATTTAAATATTTGCTTTTTAAGAATTAGTTCAAACTATTCCGTTTTTGGTTGGAAAAATGAGACTTAATAATAAAAACAATTTGTGACAAAGTGGCCAGAGTGATTTTACAATAATGGCTCCTGTTTGGGTTAACAAAANGGTATAATTTTATTTAATTAATTACATAATTTAAATATTTGCTTTTTAAGAATTAGTTCAAACTATTCCGTTTTTGGTTGGAAAAATTAGAGTTAATAATAAAAACAATTTGTGACAAAGTGGCCAGAGTGATTTTACAATAATGGCTCCTGTTTGGGTTAACAAAAATTAATTCTCTGTAAAGTTGTAGAGATGGGAGATGAAGGCGTAGAGTGCAGTTCAGAGGTTCACCAAATTCGGTTTACTAATAATACTTAAAAAGAACATCCGATTTTAAAGAAACTCCTACTACTCTGTGCGCTTACTTTTAAAATGACGGCAGTTTTGATATTTAAGGGCGAATGGTTATATCTCGGGATCTATTATATCGATTTAAACCAAATTTTTAATGTCGACAGTGCGTAATGTATNTTGTTATATCTCGGGATCTATTATATCGATTTAAACCAAATTTTTTATGTCGACAGTGCGTAATGTATGCATTGATTTCAGAGATGAATCGTGCTGAGGGTCAGCCAATTTGGAAGATAGTACCATATAAAAAATTAAGCTCTTATGTTATTACTCAGAGACCCCTAAAAAGTAATAGCCAAATTTGGCAAGTAATTAATGCTATGGTAGGTCATTGAAATGTACGCAATTTTAATTTATTAAGCACTACTATTCCAAATGGTGTCCATGCAAATATTTTTAGTTCATTTGGTATGTCTACCAAACCATTTGGCCAATTTCGTCCAAAATTTGAATGCTGAAAGCTATCATTTTAATCGTCATATATGCCTACACAAAATCACTTTTTTCATCCATTTTGTAAGACATCGTCAAGTGACAATGAAGTTTTTTGTATCATATATAGCGAAACTAAAGTACCAATTCCTACTGTAACACATATTAACTGAATNCCGATTTTAAAGAAACTCCTACTACTCTGTGCGCTTACTTTTAAAATGACGGCAGTTTTGATATTTAAGGGCGAATGGTTATATCTCGGGATCTATTATATCGATTTAAACCAAATTTTTAATGTCGACAGTGCGTAATGTATACATTGATTTCAGAGATGAATAGTGCTGAGGGTCAGCCAATTTGGAAGATAGTACCATATAAAAAATAAAGCTCTTATGTTATTACTCAGAGACCACTAAAAAGTAATAGCCAAATTTGGCAAGTAATTAATGCTATGGTAGGTCATTGAAATGTATGCACTTTTAATTTATTAAGCCCTACTATTCCAAATGGTGTCCATGCAAATATTTTTAGTTAATTTTGTATGTCTACCAAACCATTTGGCCAATTTCGTCCAAAATTTGAATGCTGAAAGCTATCATTTTAATCGTCATATATGCCTACACAAAATCACTTTTTTCCTCCATTTTGTAAGACATCGTCAAATGACAATGAAGTTTTTTGTATCATATATAGCGAAACTAAAGTACCAATTCCTACTGTAACACATATTAACTGAATNATGACAATGAAGTTTTTTGTATCATATATAGCGAAACTAAAGTACCAATTCCTACTGTAACACATATTAACTGAATAAGAAAGTAATGAAGAATTACAATTATTAGGAATTAGTCTTAAATAAAAATAAAGCCCGTGACCCTTTGATGATCACTTTATAAATTAAATTTTGGTTGCACCTATGAATGTATATTACGCTATTAAATTTTAAAACAAACCTCTTATTCTCTTTTAAATATGTTATATGATAAAACACGGCATCAAAAACAAAAACAAAATTATACGAAAACTATTTTTATCAAATTGGGCATACAGTCTTGCGCGTATTTCGCAATATATTCCCCTTAATACACATCAATACAAAATTCAGTTATATATTTAGAATAATTTCGCTTATATTCTATTAAATCACCGGACCCGGGTAATAGTTACGCCACTAAAGAGCTTAAAAATGTATACAATATAATATGGCTAAAATAAATCATAGATGCATACTCTGCTGTCTTTCTTATGACCAATATCTAATGTCAACAAGTTCCTGTAGTAACAAACATCATCCTTCGTATTTGCGTCTTTTAACTTTCAACATATCGACGAGCCAAACAGTTCACTCCTCTTCAACCACTTACAAAATTATGACAATCCAACACAAAGAACTACAAAGAAGACTGTACACACAGTTCTAGCTGCGTAGAGTCTAATTTACTGGACACTCAGCCTCTTGATAAAACGAAGCACTAGTACGTTGCGTCGTCACCAACATTTCCTCAATCCGGCGCAACAGCGCTCCATTAATGACAGTTCTTTCATGGGCGTAGACATTTTACAACCGAACACGCAACTTTGAAGCCATTTGTAAGGTAAGATCAAACATAGTACAGACCCGGAAAGTACATATACCAACTTTAACAAGAGCGTGGACCCATCGTTATCAGGAGAAACTCNGAACATAGTACAGACCCGGAAAGTACATATACCAACTTTAACAAGAGCGTGGACCCATCGTTATCAGGAGAAACTCTATAACAGTCCTGGTTTTTCCAAGTTTTCTAAGAACATATCAATAATCATTAACATTCATCGTTTTCCAGCAATCGCCGACTACGCAAATAAAGGCGAAACTCTTTACATTTTCGCAGTCGGTTAAAATCACAAAANCAATCGCCGACTACGCAAATAAAGGCGAAACTCTTTACATTTTCGCAGTCGGTTAAAATCACAAAACAGCTCCGCAACATCGCTCGTAACGCTTCGTTCCAGCTGTCAATTTCGGGAACATCCCGCGATTTGTATCTGCCATTTTTAGTGGTGGCAGGACACACAATGTCCGTCTTAAACAGCTAACGTCGACACCGCTTTTCATCACCGCCAAAACTAAGAGCAGGGGTAGGAGTCCGAGAAATGGTGAATTGTCTAAACAGTATTTCTCCCATAAGAAAAGACTAGCCCCTTCCCAACCCTCTGCACCATACCTGTTCGTGTTTGCGGAGGTTTCCCACCGCATCTACATTAAGGAGCCCGCCCAGTTACCCCAGCAAGCCCGATACAAACAGCTGACGAGCATCTCGCAGTGCAGCTCTCCTACGATGCAATGGTAGTTACTGCGCGTGCGCGCGAGCTACAGGCCGCTGTAAGAGCACACAGCAACTTATATATATACAAATACAGAGAGTTTCTAATTCTAGTTTCACATATTACAAAATACTTCTAGCGCAAATTACAAAATAACAATATCCAAGTGACGCCTGTAACCGTTACACTGCCTAGTTTGGCAGACAAGAAGTAGTGTAGCAGTTTATGTAAACTAGCATGTTTTAAGTAGGTTAGGCATTTATTTTAAAAATTGCGACCATAGAGCAAATTTATCTTGGTATGCTAAATCATTGAAACCAAGTATTTAATTCCAACTAAACTTTGTATGCTGGCGATATATANAAATTTATCTTGGTATGCTAAATCATTGAAACCAAGTATTTAATTCCAACTAAACTTTGTATGCTGGCGATATATATTGCAAACCATTTAAAGTGTACATTAAAAGTACCTCTATTCCGCCATTCTGTGGGATATCATCAAATTACCAATTTATTTTTTGTCGTATCTCGAAAAATCCAACAAATATCACCACATTTCTCATAGCCTAAACGCAGCACTACAGAAGATACTTTAATGTTATATGTTTTGAGTGGGTCAGGCACTTATTTTCAAATTGGCGTCAATATCGATATTTTGCGTGAGTATGAGTATTAGGGAAATGGGCCTTCGGAGTTACCTGGCTACTGGCTGGAGACAAGGGACGTGCTGTAGCCATCTTGTATGATGTCACATGGCAACCTCCAGCTCTGTACATGCTCCCAGACGTCTGCCATCTTTAATTTCCCCTCCTACCCAGTCATTCCCAGCCAATGGCGGTCATATTGGTCCNAGCTCTGTACTTGCTCCCAGACGTCTGCCATCTTTAATTTCCCCTCCTACCCAGTCATTCCCAGCCAATGGCGGTCTTATTGGTCCCTACTTCATGGTCTTCCATTCAATTTAGATTGTTATCTCAGAGTCCTCCGATCTTGCCATTCCTTCCTCGTTTCAACTTAAAGTTCTTGCATTCCACGTGGAAGGCTTTCCCATGAGCATGCATTCCAATCGGTTGGTTTTCTCAGAGTCCTCCCAATTTTCTTACTGTCTAGTTTATTTCATTAATTTTCTTGCATTTATTATTCCTGACCAACGATGACCATATTTTGTATTCCTACTTCATGCTCTTGCAAATAGTTTGATGGTGGTTTTCTCAGAGTTATCACGGTCGCTCTTTTTCCCAACTTCGTGCGCTTGTATTGCTAGCCAACAACGACTATGTCCCTACTTAATGGACTGGCATTCTCATCTTCTCAGATTCATTCTTTACTTGCTCTCACTTCTTGCTATTGCATTCCAATTGAGGGGAGGTTGTCTCCATGCAATCCCCCTCTGGTCCCCACCAGGGCACCAGGCTAAACTCACGCACATGGTTTTGTCTATGCTATCCCTCCTGACCAACGACGTCCATCTTGGTCCCTACTCCATGCTCTTAAATTCCTGTTTTCTCAAAGTCATTCCTTCCTTGTCCCCACTTCACACTCTTGCATTCCAGGTGGGTGGAGATAGTCTCCTCCTCCCCCCCCCAGATCACCGCCAGGATGCCAGGCTTCCCTGGTGTGCATGGCTTTCCCCATNTACAACACACCACCACAGCTGCCGCCATCATGACGTCAACCTAAGGCGAAGCAGACTATACACTGCATGTGGACCGGGACGTGGACAGCACTCCCGCACGTGCGGGAAACAGCTTCGTTATGTAACAACAAGAAGTAGATTAGTAACTCTCATTCACAGCAGCTTGGTCGCTCTCACCACCACCCTCGCAGTGTTGCCCTCACACTTACCCATCCGCATGGCACAACCATGCAGACAGCTCCTGGGCTTGGGACCGGGGCAGTACACTCCACTAGCAAAAACACCACCGGGATTTGTTTTTCCTTCGATACAAACAAATCGTGTGTGAGTATAAGGAAAAAGAAACACCAGCGGCGCCGCAATCATAGTGTACAGGCGGCTTAAGACATAAGAAAGGAAAGCAAGTACGATGCGATCACTAGTTACTATAGAACTGGTGTGAATGCTTATGGTAGAGTGTAAGAGTTGGAGTTGTCGGAGACAAATCCCTTGCGTAAGAAGGTACATAAATGATTGTGGAATGCAAAATAGTACACGAAAAATGACATGTCGCTAACACACCTGACCATTTAATGATACCTCTTGCATGGGCTACAGCATGTTACGAGCCAGCATAACTGATAAGATGAATATGGCTCTTGCATGTGCTATAGTATGCTGTTGGTAAAAAACACACAGAATGTTAATTAAGCAACATGCACATATCAATCATTGTGGGAGAGGGGAATGGAAGTGCTTAAGCTTCGATCACCCCCGGGCGAGGTACTGCCCCAATGTATGTCCCGAGTGTTGAATCACGTGTTAGGACAGTACTTGTGTGAGTTAGTCTTTACGTACATTGATGACGTGTGCGTGTACAGTGACACGCTGGAGAAACACCTTAAACATTTGCGGACAGTGTTAGACGTGTTAAGGAAGGCGGTCTGACGGTAAACCTAGTAAATGTTAGTTGGGGACAACAAAAGGTGCGAAATGTGGGGGATTATTATTTCGGAGGATAATCTATGTACTGATCCTGAGAAAATTTAATGTGTAGTTAATTTTTCAACAACCAAAAAATTTATCTCCACATTTTCCTAAATTCGGAATAATTGCTTTTTTATAGTAGAGTCTTTCAAAATTTTTTGATCTTACAAAAAACATTAAACCAATTGAAAAGAAAAAATAATATACCTTTTATGTTGAACGTGGAGCAAGGAATCGTTTTAAAACTAAAATAAATGGTAGTTAATGATCATGTTGTGCATTTGTTCGATTTTTCTGAAGAATTGTTTTGCATTGTCATGCAAGTTCTGTGGCCGTCGGGGCGTGTTTTAATAAAAGACGGTCATTTTATGCCGATAGCATACGCCAGTAAATTATTTACTCATGAAGAACGGAAATTTACTATTTATGAAAAAGAGTGTTTAAGTTGTATACGGACAATGGAAAAGTTTTCAGAATATTTAGATCATGCTCCGGTTACTTTATTTACGGATAACCAGCTNGTTGTATACGGACAATGGAAAAGTTTTCAGAATATTTAGATCATGCTCCGGTTACTTTATTTACGGATAACCAGCTGGTTGTTGAACTCACAAAAGCCAGCTGGTAGATTGGCACGGTGGCAAGTGCGCCTAGCTCGCTTTAAAGTTACCGTACAGCATATAAAGGGGATCGATAGAAGACATCGCCTACACGACACACGCATGTATTGCGAAGACGAGTTTGAGGCAGTCGAATATGGGGCCCCTGTAGTGAGTCAGTTGTTCGATTCAGTTTACGCTGGTATAAATATTTTGGAATTAAACATGTTACAAATGTTTCCCAGTGCTTTTACTGATGCAAAAGGACACCATAATTCTAACTCGGAATGTACACACATATTGTCTGAAATCAAAGACGGATGTTCTTTTTACGCAGTTTACAAAGAATCTCTAGGAAAATGTACAAAAACAGGCAAATTCAAATTTTTTGTACCTCAAAAAAATAAGGGCAATGGTTTTTGAAAAATTATCATGAATCCTTTTGTNTTTTTTGTACCTCAAAAAAATAAGGGCAATGGTTTTTGAAAAATTATCATGAATCCTTTTGTGGAGGGGCATGTACGACGGGATAAAACAATTATCAGTGTGTTAGATGAAAATGCACCGGTCCTCAAGCGTTGCTAGTTTTTGGTCAAGGGCAATATGCCAATACTGTGGCTTTGTATCCTCGGAAGCGCATTTATTAGGACGTGATAGGCCCGTTGACCCGGAGTATCTCTGGGTATTTATATGTCCTTGTCGTCATAGAGTGTGTCAGGCANGTGATAGGCCCGTTGACCCGGAGTATCTCTGGGTATTTATATGTCCTTGTCGTCATAGAGTGTGTCAGGCAAATTTTCTTAATTTTTTCCGTTACGTACCATAAAGGCAGGATAAATTTGTAAGGTAGTTATACAGAGAGTATATAGTGTTTTTGGCTCGCCCGTGTTTGTAGTAACCGACAATGTTACGTATTTTCTTTCTCAGGAATTCAGAGAGTTATATTTTATATGAGGACTTAATATGGCGCAGACTACTCCGTACCATCCTCAGGCAAATTTAGTAAAACGGGTAAATCGAAACATTAAAATTACATTACGCAGTTTTTCAATGTTATACACCACATCACTGGGATGACGTGTTATATTTAATTTGTTTGTGCTTTAATAATATAGTACATTGTGCTCATAAATATGCTCCCTCCGAGATATTTTTGGGAAAACTTTTGATGAACCTGCTAATAAATGTGTTGTCACTCCATGGCAGTTGTTTGGAGAATGTGAGTAATAAAAAATAGGAAAAAATATGGGTAGATGTGACATGTAACTTCATTACGTATCACCAAAAAAAACAAACAAAAGAGTGATGTTTCATATAAAGATTTAAGCTTAAAGCAGGTGATTTAACTTTTGTTGAAGCTCAACACCTCAATTCAAAAACATATTTTTTTTTTGTGCTAGCTAGTTATGAAATGGCGCTGCCCATACCAAATAGTTAGGTTTCTTTCGCATGTGACAGTATTGATTGTTGATCCACATTCTCATAAAAAACCGGAAAATGTTCACTTTTCCCAGTGTAAAAAATATCACGTACCCAAAAATTTACCACTTGTCCTAAAAATCCCATAAGCTGTCTTGATATTTTAGATGTGAAAATTGTATCATCAAAAATATATTTTTTAATGGATGTTTTAAAGAAATTACATATTCCCAGTGTTAAGAATTTTAGTAATTATATTTGTATTAAAGAGTATAAATGATTTTTATTGGTGTATTCTCATTGTTGATGAAGTAAATTAAATTATTAACATATGGATATGTATGAAAAATTAAAACGAAAAGTTCAAACACCCAGTTGTAATATAAATAATACGCCTATATATTTAAAATGTATTATTTTTAATATTTTATTTTGTGTGCACAATGTGTATTTAAAAGCACTTGTCAGGAAGAAATTATATTAATTTATGTTGTACAAACCATCGTTTAAGTCGCTGGTCTATGTCTGTTTTATTAGCTGTCTGCTGCTATCATCGAGACCCGTGTTCCACGTGAAAAGGAGCCTGGGGTAACGGNTATGTCTGTTTTATTAGCTGTCTGCTGCTATCATCGAGACCCGTGTTCCACGTGAAAAGGAGCCTGGGGTAACGGTTTAGTCTGCCGACGCCTCGGCATTTTCTGGTCACGTGAGCAACACCGCTGTGGTCGAGTATCACAGGAGGAGGGATGTGACGGCCTACGCACATCAAGAATGCGCCTAAGTTCACCTCGCCTTGGATTGTTGTATCTACTTGAGGGTCGTGGACAATGGCTTACCTTTGGCTCGATGGGACCCGCTCTACAGACCATCTCACTGCTGCTGCCGGCGTGAGTGCTGAATGGCAAATGGCGCTTTGGAGTGCTAGTGTGCTGTTTCTAAGCTTCGCTTGCTTCCCTTTCCCTCTTCTAAGAGTCTCCTAAATAACATGACGCCTACCAGGCAACACTACCATTGGGCGTTTCCGCTCAATTTACATCGGAAAATTTTCGAGAAGACGACGACAAAATTTTATGAAAGGCTTGTGTTCTCTCTGCTCTGGGAGACAGGCTAGGGGCTTTTTTAGGAAGGAATTGCTGTTCCTCTGTTTGAAATGGTGGGTAGGGGTGGTTTTTTGGACAGTAATAAAAATATATGTATTTTTTGTTTTATTATGTTTATAAAATCAATTAAATATATTGTCTTTGTATTGTGTTTAAAGTCATGGGATTTACTTAAATAGTTTCAATTTATAAACATAAGGGTACAACCTTTAACCGTAAAACATAAACAAAAATGGGAAGATATATCAGAGTTTTGTAAACACTTATTTTTCTGTTAACGCCCAAAGTAAATTTTACGATTATATTACCCTTGGCTTGCACACCAACGAGGAGGGGGNACTTATTTTTCTGTTAACGCCCAAAGTAAATTTTACGATTATATTACCCTTGGCTTGCACACCAACGAGGAGGGGGGTGGGGGTTTCCATTCCTCAAAAATCGAACATCATCATCCTGAGGAAACAGAGACGAAGTCCTATTTGCATNGGGGGGTGGGGGTTTCCATTCCTCAAAAATCGAACATCATCATCCTGAGGAAACAGAGACGAAGTCCTATTTGCATGTAAGCTGAAACCGTCACAATGGTTAGTTCATTCTGTATGTTATTTTGGGTAAGAGTTTTAAAGTATATTTGGGACCACAGACGACCAACACTACAATACTGTCTGTAGATGGAGCTATGTTTATTTTCGTATATTTTAGTAGGTGTTATTCATTAGAACAGTCAGTATGGTGAGACGTATTTTTTGAGCATGGCCAATATGCTTTTTATGGTATGTTGGTGGGAAGGTGAGTATTTTTTGTCTGGAGTTGGTCGGGAGATTAGATGGTATGACCAGTAGACATAATAGTGTTATGGGTTGGNGTCTGGAGTTGGTCGGGAGATTAGATGGTATGACCAGTAGACATAATAGTGTTATGGGTTGGTCAGAACTATATAGATGCTACACGTGAAATCAATACCACCAACTACATAAACCACCACACCACCAGTTTCAGGTGGTATATTGGTTGGTTGGGTAGTGTCCAACACCAACGTCTATAACACCAACACACCAATCAGATATTTCGGTTGTGGTTGTATTGGTTGGTGTGTAGGGTGGTCTGGTTTGATGTTTGGGTATATGCTTGCTTGAATAGAGGTTATGGTCACTATTTTACTCATAAGCTATATTGATTTAATTAATAATTAGACGGACGTCGCTGACGAGGTTTGTAAGCATAATGCAGATGAAACCTGAAGTGCTTATTGGCTACAGTCTAAATGGCTAATGCTTCTGAGGTTGGGGCATGCCGTGTTTTCGAAGTAGTTGAGTAAATGATAAGTGTGTGGGAAATAGGTGTGCTTAGGGTAGGTATGATTGTATTGCACTCTCTTAGGTTAAGTTATTTAAGTCGGTTTGATTTTTCTTTAATGCTTTAAGTTGGGTTTTACTTCTCTGAACTGTGTTAGGTTAATGTGAGGTTAGGTTGAGTAATGTAAGCCTAGTATAAAAGAATTCCAAGTCATATATTAGGTTGAACCAATGTGACTAAATGTATAAATATTCAGAGTCCTACATGAGTGGGCAAGTCTTTCTACATATATGGAGCTGGCGGAGACTTGATGAGGCCAGGAGGGGCTCTGGTACTCAGGTGGTTTGAATATGTAACACTTAAATATTTTTTTCTATGTCTGAGTATATCAAGTTAGGTTNGGCTCTGGTACTCAGGTGGTTTGAATATGTAACACTTAAATATTTTTTTCTATGTCTGAGTATATCAAGTTAGGTTAGGTCTGGTCCTAAGTCTTACACAGCATGAAATACGTTCCAAATCCTACACGAGGTTAAATATTTGGTACGTCCTACACAATATGACAATTTTTCTAAGTTTTATAAAAATGGCAGGAAAAAGCAAAGGTGACTATAGTGGAATGCGAGAGCATGAGCATATATAAATGGAATGATAATGCATGAATAAAGTTTAATACAAGATGGTATATAAGATGGCAGCGGTAACGTCAAATGTCAAAGGTCACGGTTCCCTGGATACTAACCTTGGAACCATTTCCTGAATCGGATAAACCCTTCTACCAGCGATGCAGTCCATAAACATGTAACAATATTCTTATATATTTGGCCAATAAAAATGGTTGCATTTTTTACAAATTTACAGAATTCTGTAAACTNCATGTAACAATATTCTTATATATTTGGCCAATAAAAATGGTTGCATTTTTTACAAATTTACAGAATTCTGTAAACTCAGCATAACATTTCTTCATTAGGTACTGTACTCGGTAATATTTTAAAAGATAATCGTTTGTTTATTCCTACTTAAACCTTCATTGAATTATGTGAACAAACTTTAAATGAGGTTAACACATATAATTAAATCGTATTTCTTTGGGTTAATGTTGACTCTCTGGTGAATTTTTGTGTTTCCTTAATTCTGTAGTTTCATACAATACCCAAATTAGTAATTGTGAATTGGAATGGTTTTCCTGGTGTAAATATTACAACTTTTGAAACTTTAAGTAATTATAAACGTGAGGAATATTAATGAAATTTGTAATGACGCAATATTCTGAATAAAAGCCCTGAGTTCACATTTTAAGAAAGCAAAAACACTTCGTTTGGGACAGCTTCGTATTATTTTTTTCGTGTTTCAAGTTTAAAGCCGTGGTGGCTCGTTTCCCGTGTGTATCAGACAGACGTGTGCATTTGTAGGTTAAGGGGCGGACGTCTGCGGGTTACGTTTTTATCAAGAGTCCTGGTTACAGTTTTTGTTTCGAACTTTGGAGTTTTTGAAACCTCAGCATTATTTAGTTCCTTCGGCGCAGTTTCAATATGTCAACATGTTTTTGTGGACGGCGAAGTTTGTTAATGTTGACGGCGCAGGAGTAGTTCGTACGGAGCAGT